>JARHVA010006052.1:0-35000 GCA_037957365.1 Torreya grandis | reverse complement strand
TTCCATTTATAATTTAAACTTGTAGTACCTACTTATCCAAGGTATTTGAGAAAATTCATGTCAATCCAAAACTCCTGCTTCCTTCCTCCTTATTTCTCGGTTTAGAGCACCCCCTTTCTTTTCTAAATCTCTATTTTATAAGAATATGGCGTACTTCTATTTTTTTAAAGCATGATTTTTTATATCTATTTTCCCTATTATTAAATATAATTCCTTCTTTTTGCTCTTTTTATATTTTGCTTTTATTTTATTTAATCAATGATTTTCTATTTTTTTAAAATTCTTTTCTCTTTTTTGTTTTTTATTTTCTTATTGAACATAAATTATCATATTTTATCAATTTATTGCTAATTTTAATAAATAATATCTATTCCTTCATTAAATTAGCATCTTAAATATCAAGAAATGGTTTAATGATTAGTTTGCAAACCAATAACCCAAATTAGTCCAATTAAACAAATCAAGAGCAATAACTATCTAATATAAGTAATATTAAACACACTATGCTAACTATAAAAATTACACATCTAACATGTGCAAATTGTCTATAGTGTGTGTAGGGTATTAATCAATTTCTCTATAGACCTTTGATGTTTCCATCTACATCACCGTCTTTGATGATGCTCTTCCTCCATCACACATAGAGGGATAGGTTCTGCTATATCCACCTCACAACAAAGTAGGTAGTTAGACCATAACATTTTTGATATGCATTCGTCATAAAATATAATTGTAATGACAAATAAACATGGTCATAAAGTAAACATATACTTACAACTAACTCATAGCAACATGATCATGTAACCTAAACAATATTCTACTACCCCATAATAGTATTTATCTAATCTTAGTTAAATATATACAAATATGAATTTATCATCTATGGATATCCATGAATAAACCAATAAATTTGCATGGAGAGGAATTAGGATGTAACATCTTTCCCCCCTAAAGTTTGTCATCACCCTTGATGTCTCTTATTCAAACATAAATTTTAAATTTAAAACATTATTTAACAAAGCAATTATGATATCCAATATCATTTTAAGCAAATAAATGAAAATTACCTATAGAACTTACCATAACTCTTTCAAGTTATAAAATTCCTAAAGTATTCATCCCACGAAACCTTGCTCTGTGGCATCTCACTACTATGCAAATAATGTTTGTGTGTGTCACTTAATTTGACTGATTCTATCATAACCATCTCGAGATCTATAATTATCAAGACAAGCCTATATACTATAGGACTAAACACTTATGTTATCTTGAAGGGTCCACATATCTCAGTAAAAAATTTCACTAACTTTTTGAGAACACATAAGATCATCATACAAGTCAAAATAAATGACCAAGCAGAGTTCCACAAAAATCTTTCAGCTCCTCTGTACATCTCTCTAACTTAGAGAGTGTTTTTTCTTTTCATTCTAGAGAAAATTAATTAGGGAACTTGGTAAGAATGATGTGTATATGATAATACTATCACTACTTGACGTAGCTCCTAATAAGTATAACATGTCAATACTATCATTATTCTATGGAGTTCTTGGCAAGTACGATGATGAATAGGAATTAGAATTACTAGATTTACATTATATACAAAATTAAGGAATAAACATTCCATCATATACATGCATATGGTCATATGACTGAAGTTGACAAGTTCCACCTATCAAATCCTAGATTCGATAAGTTCATCTGTCAAATCCAACTCAGTAGAAATTGAGTCAATGTGAGGCTAAGTAGGATACCATCCTATCACTTAGAACTCATGTTCCTAATTCACCACTCTTCCCTCAGGTTTCCACTACCTAATGATATCCAAAAAGTGCATAATGTTTCATTAAAACATAAATCTAGACCATTAGATCATATATAACATTGATACATGCTAAATAATTCTAGATATATCATCATTCATATAAAATAAATCATACAATCAATCCATATTTGTATTAAGTTTCCTTTAGCTAACCATAACTAGCATCTTATTCACAACTTAACCTATAATGTTATATTCATGGTTAAGAGAAAATTATGTTAAAATTAACATAACATACATAGGTCAAGGATCACATTGTCCTTTCAACCTTAATAAGGGAACAAACAAAACAACTTCTCCCTACTTGCTTGACTAGAATACAACAAGATAAAAGTTTATCTCAACTTATAGATTGATAAGGTGTTCCACACCTCCTATACCCTACTCACTTCTAGTGAAAAGTATAGAAATAGCTCTTCAAAACAACATGCATTAAGCAAAAGAGAAAAATATCAATCTAATCAAGGGTGTATAATTATCATTCCAATTATAATCAACTTCTTAATCTAGAATTTAATATATAATTCAAGGTTTGTCACTCCACATGGTCTAAAATCACAAGTTGGATAAATTAGCGACTCTAAAGATTCATAAGAAGAAAGTAGAGAAATATCATCAAAAAATATCCTACATACCCTCACAAGGTAAAAAGAAAACACCACAACTCAATGTTGCTAAAATACTACCTATTCACCAAATCTGTAAGTACGATATCTCTATCTATTTCCTCAACTAAAAGATATAAAATACTAACCAAAAAGATGTATCCATCAATCCAATATAACAAATTCTCTCTCAACAAGAGCAGAAGACATTCTCCCATTAATTATAAGGGAGCATGGTCAAACAACATTCAAAAACAAGTTCTTATTTAAGAGAATATTAAAATCAACAACATGCAAATAAGATTCCTCTCAGTAGCATCATAATAATGTCAAATTAGAATAAGATAATACAAAATCATCTCTAATATAACTAAGAGATATGACACTCCTCTCTAATCCACATAACTTAAGGGTGAAAACTAAAACAAGCACCTAACAAATAGGGATTCTCAACCAAGACATCCACATTCTTCTGTAAGAAAATTCCCACTGCACTAGGTGGTACTAAAATTGGTCTTATCAAATTTTCCACACCTAATATTAGTGAAAATAAGGCAAAAAAATGAAATCTCATATATATATATATATATAAAGTGAGAAGCATCCCATACTTATAAACACTCACAAGACAAAACATACATGGCAAAGGTGACTTGATTACTAAGAAGGATGTAATCACACTTGAGGTGTTCAATCTAAATGATCAAACTATGGTAGAAATATTTTGTTAATAACTCATGAACTATGTTATATACTCATCTAACCAAGCTTTGTATAAAACCATCACCATTGAGACATTCGAAAGCCATCACTATAAAAAATATAAGAGGGTATTAGTGCTCCTAAAGATACACACACATTATATGAATGCCATAAAATACAATCATAGTGTAATATGGTTCTTCACTAAGGTACTAAAAATCCAAAATACTCGTGTAATACTTCATGTCACTAGGTTCACACTGGTGAATAGAAAGTCATGAAAATTCTAATGGACCCATTAGGTCCTAGAGTTTGAGCCATAGCTTTGATACCACATGCAACAACCCTGCTAGGTTAGACATAAAAGTTCTTTTTTTTAATTAAGCATATATACCATAAATAGATTACACCATGAGAATATAAATAGAGACCACATATATACTCAATTGATAATAGTAAATACACATTACATCTTATAACACAAATCTGTAATGTCATAAGAATGCTACACAATATAAATATAGAAAGTAATAAAACAACTCAACCTTGGCTGATACAACTCTATAATCACTACTATCAATATACAATAATAAGTAATTATAATCCTTCATGATAATACTCAATAATAATATACAATCTAATATAATGTACATAATTAAGATACCTAACTCTTCATAGTATGAGTTTCTCAGACTTTCTAGTAACTATGGCAATCTCAAGTGTCATCTCAAAAGTAGTACTGCTGTGGGGAGGGAGAGAATCATCCAATCACTTTTATACACCAACAATGAACCAATTATCCCCTACAATAATCTCATCAGGAACTGGCCCTCCCTTCATAGATGAGTAGATAATGATTGTATGGGAATCCAGAGAGACAAGTAAGTACTCATGTGTTGTATAATTCTAAACTAAACATGCAGTGTATCATAGAAATCCATTCTATTGCAAGATATCACATAAACATGTGAATCACACCCATGAAATGATAATATCTCACTAAACATACTTTGGTCCAAAGCTTTATAAATAATAAATAATAACATTCTAAATCAATCATTTTCATATACACCACTTGATCAAACTGCCTTCATTTATCATTGTGAGACTAGTAAGCTAGAGCTCACTCCTTACTCCATATTAGCAATGAAGATTGGTCAAATACAATTCAACCACAAGATTCATTTAAAATTAGATCCTACTTAGTAATTATATACTATAATATGCTATACATAGGAGTAATAAAAAAAAATATTTATTTCATCAAATGCATGAATGAATCTTACATTAATTTCTATCCCATAATAGAAATAATGACTACAATCTATATCACCCAAGTAAAACATGCATAACTATCAATTGCATCCACCATAATTTATTTCCAAACATACCACATCTATGATAACCCATATTACCATAGTCTAGTATTCTAAGATATAACAATTAGGTTTCCTAAAAACATTCATATAAAGTAGTCTTAAAATCATGGAAACATAAGTATTAATATAAGTAAATGTATATAACGAAGCAAGTCATATTTCCCATGGAACACAATAACATACCAACACAATATTCGTTAACTTTCTTGACTATATACATGCATACATAAAGTCATAATATCTCTTACAAACATATTATTTATAATATCTAGTATGCATACATATACTCAATTAAATGTAGATATGAGTCTGGGCATAACAATTTTAGTATGTACCATCTGGGTATAACATACATTATAATGTAGTACTCTATGATATCCCATATTATCATAGGTTCCCAACTACATAAAAACACATAACCAAACTTACATTTTCAAGAATCAAATGATCACATTCAATCAAATAACTATGAGATTATATGACCCGAGTATCCCCTAAGGTTAAACTACTTATCAACATACAAACAACATTACTTTACAAGCACATGTCTTGATGTTCCATTATATGTTGGACATAACCAAACATTCTCATAATCATGTACTACATATGAGTACTCAATATATAACTAAGAACCAATCAATCATTTATAGAAAATTCATAAAAACCCTTTATAACATCATTTAAGCATCTTGTTCCATTTTCAAAAATATTGTTTTAATATGGTTAAAGCTTTGGTCCCATAGACATCTGATGATTAGATAAAATATCACTTATAGCTACAAGCTAAGTTTATGACTTAACACAACCGTTTCACTATGTACTTATGTTGCATTCTTGAATCTATGTGTAGATATATCAAGGCAAGACTCAACACATACACAACATAGGATAATCCAACTAGCATTTGTTATATGTTTTACGGGGTCTAAAAGTACACATTCATTAAATTAATACTATATAATCCTATTAATACAGTTAATATTTTACCCAAGAAATATAACCATAAGATTACACCCCTGTGTTCCTAAATATGCTATTAGGTACATTCACACCTATGTTTTTGCATTCAACAACCCATAGCTTATTTTAATGTTACTTTTATGCCACATGTTTTAACTTACCTATTATATATAATAAACAACATAGTGAAAATTAGATGATGATGTCAATGTAGGTTATTTTACAACATATAGGATAAAAAAGCATCCAAAATATTATTACATTCACGTAGCAGTACCTTATAAGTTACTAAGTTATTGCATCAAGAGTATCACTTAATACAAAGTAATCAAATGTCCATTAATCCTAAATAATAGGAAATAAGTATAGATCATACCAATTGAATATACCCTAGGTTTAAACTACTTAATCCCACCTTTGTAAGTAGATTCCCATATATACTACAAGCAGTAATAATGCAATCTACCATTTTTGTGTACACACTACTTCATTTCAAGTAATTAGTTATAATATTTACAGAGAATCACATAACTTATAACCCATTATAATGTTTCATGAAAAAGGCACCAAGTTCTATATAGGGTTGTCTACTTTTCTCGAAAAACCTTATTAAATAAATTAGAATACTTTGTGGAGGTAAATCCCTCATCTAATAGTAATCGTATTTCCTTAAATTAAAGAAATTAATAACCTATAAATTATAATCAATAATTATATTTCATTAATAATTTCCACAATCACCTCTCAGATTCAATACTCAGGTGTAATAATATTTAATCATGTTACGTATAGTTATCCATCAAATCTAATGAGCTATGGCTTAGTTTTATACTACTCGATAAATTATATATTAATGGTACCTTCTCATACCATATAATATATCAAATGTATATGGTGACCCTTTTTATATACCTTGTATATATATATTATATTCTTTTTAATAAAAACCATATACTCGCTGTAATCCAGAGATCACTATACGTTTAAGGGATATTTGCTCGCTACACATATCACTATATTTTTGTAATTATATACTTTATGTAGTTTGTTGTATATCAAATAAGATATACTTCCCTCATGATAAATATATATTATTAGAGAAAGATGATCTAAAATATACTAAAATATATTCTTATTTTATAGAAGCACATTTGATATATTTATCTATTATATATATATACAGTACCACAATAATCTTATTAATCTTATTTATCTTAGAATGTAAGATAATTTATAGATATTTACCTTATCACTTAATGATAAGGTAGTGAATATTTTGACAAGATATTGTGTATATAATGTAAGATAAATATATACTTTATATAGATTGCTATTTAATGTACAAATATACTCTATTATAGATCATTGCACCTTATATTGGTAGTGTGCCACACTTATCCTACTCCGTAAATCATTGTATATTATGTTTAGATACATACATATAAAAAAAATAACTCATATCACTATAACGTCATTGGTATATACACCCTTATTATACTTCTATGGAAATCATATACTATTATGAACATCATAATGTATCAGTATAAATTTACCTATTAAAATAGTTGTACACACCTATGCACTATATGATTGTATCTTCATGAGTTTACATCAAACACATATACCAAAATATTAGTCACCAAAAAAACTATTAATTTTGTATAAATTTTGAGCAATGTAGATGTAATGCTTGTTAAAATAGATCTATCTACTAAGTAAACAACCAAATACTATGATTTTCTATAATTTAATATCACACTCTAGGTAATTATAATAAGTGAAAGTAGCCAAATACCATACTTAATATAATACGCCATAATATGAGATGTCATACCTATTAGACTACATAGATACCGATATATATATATATATATATATATATATATATATATATATATATATATATATATATATATATATATATATATATATATATATATATATATATATATGGATAATTAGTAAAATTCACTAGCAACAAATCTTACATTAAAGATATTTTAATTTATTAGAGAATATATACACTCAATTCTTGAATATATCTTTTCACCATAAAATTATTTAAATATATTGGGGTGTTATTTTAATGTAGATCATTGTATATCACATACAGTTTACAAATTTCCATTTATAATTTAAACTACTATACCTACTTATCCAAGGTATCTGAGAGAATTTATTTCAGTCCAAAACTCCTCCTTCCTCCTTATTTCCCGGTCTAGAGCAACCCCTTTCTTTTCTGAAATCTTTGTTTTATAAGAATATGACATACTTCCTTTTTTTTAAAGCATGATTTTTTTTTAATCTATTTTCCCTATTATTAAATATAGTTCTTCCTTTTTGTTTTCTTTTTATATTTTTCTTTTATTTTATTTAATCAATGATTTTCTCTTTTTTTAATTATTTTCTCCTTTTTGTTTTTTATTTCCTTATTGAACATAAATTATCATATTTGATCAGTTTATTATTAATTTTAATAATTAATATCTATTCCTTCATTAAAGTATCATCTTAAATGGTGATCTTTTATATGAATTAAATGGTGTTGTTTATTTTACCAAACTATAAATTTATTTTAGGTATCATCAAATTTGGGTCAGAGATGAGCATATCCTTGGGTAAGTACACAACGTTGGGGGATAAAAAGGGCCTACCCATGGACATGATTTTACTAAAATTTCAAAAATATAAACTTTGTAGATAATTTGAGATATCTACACTCCAAATTTGAAGATAGTGTAAGAACATGAAATGTAGAATTTCAAGTCTAGTTTCTAGAACACTATTTTTTTTAAAAAAATGGTTGAATATAACTTGGTCAAACATCTAAAATTTGAAAAGGAACTCCTATTTTTTAAGAAAATAGAGTAGATAGATGTCAATGTGATACACTAGTTTTTTTTATCATAATTTAATATTATTTGAAACCTTTTGGGAAATTTTATATAAGATCTAATTTTTAACTTATATTTTTTATGTTTTTCAAAAAATGAAAATTAATTTTTTTAAATGTGTGTAGAAATAAGCCTAGTTTGTGACCATATAATTTTTTTCATTTGGATCAATGAAAGATAAATTACATGAACATGCATGGGTATGTATGTTTAAGGCATGTAGTGGCCTAAAAAAAGTATAGATAGAAATCAACATAGTTTGAAACCTTAAATTAGTCTAAAAAGTATAAAAATCATATTTTTGGAAAGAGGAGAGCATGATTTTCATGATGGTATCAAGTTTTTGAATTTTCATGTTGAAATTTGTAGTGTATTTGGTGATCAAATTTGAATTTTATTATTTTTTATCATAATTATTGAACTCGATTGAACTCGACTGTAGATTGATAGGTCCAAGCCTTAAAATCAAGAATCCAAGACATTCTAGAGCCAAAAAGTATAGGATTTGAATTCACATTCAAATAGAATGATCACATTAATAACATGATCATGATATTAATGTGATAACATTACTAATTATGTTAGTATTATGGTCACATTACTTAGTAACATGATAATAAGAATACTGTGTCTTGGACCATAGAGGATAATGTAAAGGAGATGAAAACTCTTTTGAATAAATTTGAAGAAATAAAAATCACCCATACCTACCATGAAGCCAATGGTGTTGTAGATTGGCTTGCTAATTGTGCTATCTGGGAAGGGCAAAAAGCGAGGTGGGATGAAACCTTAGTAAGGAACGTGGATTTAAGGGTGATCATTCTTCTCGATGCCACACATGCGAAAGAAGGTAGGATTGGAGTGTAATAAAATCTTAATGAGTAGGAAGAGTGGCAGCACGGGGAAAGGAACCCAATTATTAAAGAGTAAGGCCCTCAAGAGGGAGAAGCGGATCCTGAAAAGCCATAAACAAATTCGATGTCCCAATCAACTTGACAGTAGGAGGATCCAGGGTAATATCCACAGTAATCGGGATTCAAAGAAAATGAGTATGGCGCGTGAAAGGAAGGGAGAACCCCGTAAACAGGAGCCCAAGAGCTGTGCAGAATGGAGAGAGAAACATCAAGTCTGGATAATTTTGCAGAAAGGAAATGTTACGAGCTACATGGAAAGACTCCACGGCTCTAAACCGCATATCACGATGGCCTTCTTCAAAAATTGGTCTGACGACAGGGTCACCCTGCATGGTATAACTGTAAATTTAACTGAGGATTTTCTTGCTGAGGTTACAGGGTTGTCAATGGAAGGAATCAAATTTTCAAAGCAGACCAGCATTTCGAATGAGGCATTTTGTAAGTTCCCCAAAACGGATGAGGAGGAGCAGAAGTTGGTCAAAAATGGGGATTTTTATGAGCTGGATCAGATTAAAGGGATTTAGAGGGACGTCCTAAGCTGTATAAGGGAGTACTTCATCCTGGACGAAAGATGCAAATGAGTGCATAAGTTCCATTTTGTCTTCCTCAACCACTTTAGGCATAAGGTTAGCTTGTCTTTTCCTTTCTATCTTCGCTACTCCCTGATTCAAAGCCTGTATGCTCATAGGAAAAAGGATTTGCACCCTATTCTTCATGAAGGCCTTATTCTGCTTATTGAAGGCTATTGCAAGAATAGGGCACTGGTTAAGTATCCCAAAAAGGGGAAAAATAAGTTGCCAGGGAATAAAAAGAATGAAAATGTAAGCAGAAGAGGAAAAATTAAGACCCCTAGTCCTAATAAACAGAATGCAGAAGAAGAAAGGGGTCGGGAGAGAATTGAAGAACCTGAGGAGGAAAAATCGGAGGAAGAAGATGGAACAGAGAGCTGGGACACCAACTCTAGTAATGATGAAGAAGGATCTGAGGAAATTGAAAAAGATAAAGTCAATACAGAGGAGGATTCTGTTACTAGAACAGAAGAGACGGAGGAAAACCAGAAAGTGGCAGAGGATGACACTGTCCAGGAAGATCCTGGTGAGGACCCAACTTCTAAGAATGAAAAGGAAATCTCTGTCCAGGAAGATATTCAAAACATGGAGATGGAAATTGAAGATGGAATCAATGAGCGGGAACAAAAGAGCCAAGAAGACTTCTTTGAAGAAGCTAGGAATAGCCCAAATAAAAAGTATGAGGATTAGAGAGGGAAGAATCAGAATGATGAAATACACACTCCTATGACTTGGGTTAACAGTAAAGCTGAGTCTTCTTCCCAATTAGATTCCTGGTTGTGTAGGGAGATCATTGATCTCAAGAAAAAAGCAGAAACTTTGGAAGATTCTCTGAAAGCTGCTTGGAACAAAGTAAACAACATGGAAAATCAGTTAAGCGAGATCCCTGTGAAGCTCAAAGTTTACAAAAACAACCTCTGGGAGCTAATAAAGGATAACAGAAAGAAAATGGAGGAAGTAACGTCCAACATTTGTGCAGCTGCTATCAATATAGGTAAATGAGCCAATGAGGAGACCAAAGCACTAGAGGGTCCCAAAAAAAGGACAAGGCAAAGTTCCAGAAAGAAAGATACACAAAAAGGAGCTTTGCTGGAGGTTACCACCTAGGAAACTGCTTTGAAAGAAAAAGAAGCCATGAACTTGATATTGGAACTGGATGAATAATCTGGTCCTTCTTGTTGGTTAAGAAACTGGTACTGATCTTTGTTCTTCTTTTGTTAGCTTTTGTTTGTTGTACCACCAAACTTCTGTTTCTGGGTTTTGACCGGATGTATCTCTTATGGTTTCAGAACCATTCAAAACCTGTTTTTGCTACCTCATTGTAGTGTTTTTTAGGCGTTGCCTGTGGGCTTAGTTGTTCTTATTTTGCTCTCTGTTAAAGGGTTTTGGGGCCCCTTCAAAACCTGCTTTTACCTCTAATCTAAAACATGATAATGTTAATAACACAATCACATAATATATTCACAACACCTAAAAACTTGAATTTGCATTTTGACCTACTAAAGGAGCCATTAGGCTAGTTAGTATTAAGAATAAAGTTTGGTTGATTAATATTATTGTTTGGGACCAATGTTATTTTCAAGATTTGATTGAATTTAATTATAATTGGAGATGTATTAACCTATGAATCAATTTATTATTCATTTGACATGAGTCTAACCTTCCTTAAAATGCAGATAGTCCTAGTTCATCCTAAATAGGGTTAAGAAGTCAAAAGTTGGTTTTTGGTGATCCCCTAATCCAAATCACTCATAATTTGGTATATTTTATTTATATTTAATTTTTTAAATTATTAAATAAATTATATTATCCAAAAATCAATTGGATTATAAGGATCCTTTGATTGAGTACTAGCAGACCTAGAGTATTAGGTTCAAAAGAGGGTTCAGTAATATTATAAATGTTTATGGAGTCATTATTTAAAAATGTTGTTATTTGAAAAGGAATTTATAGTATTCACAAGATTAAAATGGTGTTTTGGAACAAAAATAAATAAATCAAGGGTCATTGTATTTTGTGTTAAGAGTGTATACAATCTTAAAAGAGGTTAAATTTGGTTAAATAAGACTAAATTAGTTTTTGTCGATAATTGGTGATGTTTGGAAATTTTAAAATATTTTATAAAATTTTTACTATTGTCTAAGCCTCTGATAAGATTGTTTGAGTTAGTAAGTGAAGTCATATAAGGATCTATTTTCAATGTATATAAATGCACTAGTACTCTATTTTGCATATAAGAAGTTATCTTTTGTCAAGTTTAGAGATATCACAAACATAGATGATGAAAAAATAAATACATAATGATATAACCAATTTTATCATGAGATGTCATAAAATGTATTTTTTAAACCTATGACCAAAAGTTAGCCTTTAGAGTACTAATCTAGTTGTGTATTTTAAGTAAATTGGGGCTATTTCGAGCCCTTTCAACCTAATTATACGACTATAAAATGTGATTTTGGGATTGATAACCTCTAATTTAATTATATCAATTTAATCAAAGAAACATAATGTATTTATATGCAATTGATACATGTATATAATGTGGTTTTGAGCTCAATAAACTTGAAGTTATCAGCTAATGAATGCAAGCATCGATGAGTTTAATTATGGAGGTAATTAGGGTCAAAATGAGTCACATGAATATATTTTAAATTATATATTCAATGTGATTTGGAGTGAAATTAACCTTACTATAATGACATATATAATTAATCAAAGAGTTTATTCATTTAATCCAGGAGGCATTTGAAGCCAATTTAAACCCCTTAAAGAGAAATATATGATTTGGGGCAAAATTAAAATATCGATTCTATCATGAATTGATCCAATTAGTAAAATTATTTAATTAGGGGTGTGAATTGGGAAAAATTTATCCCATAAACCAAATTTATGTCTTAATCAATTTTATAACATGTATGGATTAACTAACTTTACTTTTATAAAAAATATAAACATGTTCAGGTAATAATCATAAATCGTTGAACAAGCAGCTCAAATTTTATTCAATTACCTTAGTGATTGGATCATAATTTGATATCTTAAATCCTAAACCCTATACCATTTAAATTAAACCCTAAACCCTATACCATTTACCTTAAACCTTAAGCCATAATCCCTAACCCTAAACCAGTTAAATTGAAGACCCTAAACCAATAAATTTATCCCCAATCAACATCCTTTATATATAGTAAAAATTAGGTTCAAAGGGATGAAATTGGCCAAAATTTCATCACTTATTACCATAGTTGAATTCATAGGGTCAATTTGTGATGATGTGAAGGCTAATTGATCCCAAAATCACATTTTTTACACAGATCTAGGTTCAAGGAGCTCAAATTCACCCCAATCACCATCATACTTATACCTTATATACCCTAAGCCCTAATCCATAAATTTAATAATCCCTAAAATCTAAACCATAAATATAAAATCTTTAAAACTTGAACCAATCATTTTATCCCAAATTAACCTCATTTACACTAAGAATTAAGTTCACAGGCTTAGTTTGGCCTAAATCACATGACTGATTACCCCATTTGACTAATTCACTCAATTTGCATGATGACATGGGGTATAATGATAACCTAAAAACAAATTATATAGTCAAAAATGGGTCAAAGTGATTCAAATATTCCTCAATTATCTTTGTGATTGACCCTATGTACCCTAAACCATATATACATTAAAACCTAAGCCCTAAACCCTAAACCCTAAACACTATAACCTAAATTGTAAACCATAAACTTTACCTATTTATTGGAATTGATTTAGTCCCAATTAACATATTTTGTAGTAATAATTAGGTTTTAACATGTCATAAAGTGATTATAAATTATATATATGTCTTTAAACCTAAACCCTATGCCCTAATCCCTAATCCTTAAAGCATAAATTGTAAGCCTTATGCCCTAATGCCCACTACATGCCACAAACATACATGCCTTATGATATAATTGATTTTATCATGAGATGTTATAAAATGTACTTTTTAAACCTTTGGCCAAAACTTTGCCTTTGGAGTACCAATCTAGATGTGCATCTGAAGTAAATTCGGGCTATTTTGAGCCCCTTCAACCTAATTACATGACTATAAAATGTGATTTGTGGGTTGATCAGATATAATTTAGTTATCTCTACTAAATAAAAGAAACATCATTTACTTATATGTATGTTTTTAATGTATAGAATTTGGTTTTGAGCTCAATAAACTTGAAATCATCAGTTAATGAATGCAAATGTCGATTAGTTAAATTATGAAGGTAATTAGGGTCAAAGTGAGCCACATGAACCTATTTTAAATTATATATGATATGATTTGGAGTGAAATTAAACCTAATGTTATGTCATGTATAATGAGCCAAAGAGTTGATTATTTTAATTGAGGAGGCATTTGAGGCCAATTTGAACCCCTTCAAGAGCAAGATATGATTTTGGGCAAAATCAAAAGATCAATTCTATCATGAATTGACCTAATTAGTCAATTTGTGTAGTTAGGGGTGTGATTTGGGAAAAATTGAGCCCTTAAACCAAATTTATGGCTTAATCAATTGTATAACATGTATGAAACATGTACATGGTATAACTAATCCTACTTTTATCAAAAATGCAAACACGAAGGTAATTATCATAAATAGGTGAAAAAGTAGTTCAAATTTTCTTCAATTACCTTAGTGATTAGATCCTATATCTAATATGTTAATCGCTAACCCATGTACCATTTAACTTTAACCCTAAACCTTGTACCATTTACATTAAACCCTAATCCATAAGCTCTAAACCCCAAACCCTTTAAATTATAGACCTTAAACCCTAAACTAATAAATTTAGCAACTAATATCTTTTATATATAGTAAGAATTAGGTTCATAGGGATGAACTTAGTCAAAATTGCATTACTCATCAAAACTAAATTGACTTAATTGTCTCAATATGTGATTATGTGGGGATAATTGAATTTAAAATCACATTCTTTACTCATAGATATAGGTTCAAGGAACTCAAATTTGCCCCAATTTATTTCTTGATTATACCTTATATACCCTAAGCCATAATACTTAAATTTCCTAATCCTTAAATTCTAAACCATAAATATAAACTCTTTAAACCTTGAACCAATCATTTTAGCCCAAATTAACATCATTTAGACTAAGTTTTAAGTTCACAGGGCTCATTTTGGCCTAAATCACATGACTAATTTCTCATTTGACTAATTCACCAAATCTGCATGATGAAATGGGTTATAATGACAACCTAAAACACATTCTATATTAAAAAATGGGTCCAAATGATTCAAATTGTCCTTAATTATCTTTGTGATTGACCTTATGTACCCTAAACCATATATACATTAAAACCTAATCCCTAATCCCTAAACCGTAAACACTATACCCTAAATTGTAAACCATAAACTTTCCCTATTTACTGGAATTGATTTAATCTCAATTCACATCATTTATAGTAAGAATTAGGTTTGAACATGACATATAAGGATTAGAAATTATATAAATCTCCTTAAACCTAAACATTGTGCCCTAATTCCTAATTCTTAAAACATAAATTGTAATCCCTATGCTCTAATGCCCACTACATGTCACAAACATACATGGTTTATAATATAATTAATTTTATCATGAGATGTCATAAAATGCATTTTCTAAACCTATGGCCTAAACTTAGCCTTTGTAATACCAATCTAGCTATGCATCTAAAGTAAATTGGGGTTATTTTGAGTCCCTTCAACCTAATTGCATGAATATAAAATGTTATTTAAGGGTTGATCAACTCCAATTTCATTAGCTCAATTGAAGAAAAAAAACATTATTTACTTACATGCAAGTTCTACATGTATAGAATGTGGTTTTTATCTCAATGAACTTGAAATAATTAGCTAATGAATGAAAATGTTGATTAATTAAATTATGGAGGTAATTAGGGTCAAAATGAGCCACATGAGCCTATTTTAAATTATATATGATGTGATTTGGAGTGAAATTAACCCTAATGTCATGTATAATTAACCAAAGAGTTGATTATTTTATTCAATGAGGTATTTGAAAACAATTTGAACCCCATTAAGAGCAAGATATGAGTTGGGGAAAAATCAAAAGATCAATTCTATCATGAATTGATCCAATTAGTCAATTTGTGAAATTAAGGGCATGATCTAGGAAAAATTGAGCCCCTACACCAAATTTATGTCTCAATTGATTGTATAACATATATGCAACATGTACATGACATATTTGACCCTAATTTTATCATAAATATAAACATGAAGGTACTTATCATAAATAGATGAACAAGCAACTCAAATGTTCTTCAATTACCTTAGTGGCTGGACCCTATATCAAATATATTAAACCCTAAACCTTGTACCATTTAACTTAACCCTAAACCTTATACCATTTACATTAAATCCTAAACCATAAGCCCTAAACCCCAAGCCCTTTAAATTATAGACCATAAATCCTAAACCAATAAATTAGGCCTAATTAACATCTTATATATATATATATATATATATATATATATATAGGTTTAGTGAGTGATACAATTTTGACCAAGTTCATCCCTATGAACCTAATTCTTAATATATATATATATATATATATATTAAGAATTAGGTTCATAGGGATGAACTTGGTCAAAATTGTATCACTCACTAAACCATAATTGACTCAATATATGATGATGTGGGGGCTAATTGAGCTCAAAATCACATTCTTTACTCATAAATATAGGTTTAAGGAGCTCAAATTTACCCCAATTGCCTTCATGATTATACCTTATATACCTTAAAACATATTCCCTAACCCCTAATCCTTAAATTTCCTAATCCCTAAACTCTAAACCATAAATACAAACTCTTTAAACCTTTAAATAATCATTTTATCCCAAATTAACATCATTTAGACTAAGAATTAATCTCACAAGGCTCAATTTAGCCTAAATCACATGACTAATTGCCCTATTTGACTAATTATCTCAATCTACATGATGGCATGGGGTATAATGTGTTAGTGCCTAAAATTGCACTGAAGAAATTGGGCTCTTATCAAGTGAAATTACCTAAGACCTTATCCAAATTGAGTATTAATGTTTATGTCATTAACCCAAATTCCTATTTTCAAAATGTTCCTTCAAAGGTTAAGTTCATGTTTAAGAGGCTAGGTGATTTAACATTGGTCTTTACTTAATTTATTTCCTTCGGGGACTTTGTATCAAGTATTTACTTGTGTCAATGTGGTCTATTCTTTGGTACAAAGTCCTTGTCTTTTAGAGTAAGTTTTCACAAAAAAATCTTGAAGGGTCATTTCCTTTGGGCATTTTGTCTAAACAAAAAACCCAAAGGGATTTTTCATTTATTTTAAGTTATTTTTTTCATACTTTTTATCCACGATAAAATATTTGAAGGGTACTTACCCTTTGAGCATTTTACCCACATAAAAAACCCAAAATAATTGTAAGGTCTTATTTACTTTGGTCAAAGGTACTTCTAAAAATCCAAAAGGGTCATTTTGCCTTTGCAAAATTTTTGAAGGATCATTTCCTTCAGGATTTTGCCCTTGTAAAATTATCAAAGAGCACTCTCAATAAGTCCAAAGGGCAAGTCTAGAAAACAAAAAACACTTTCAAAACTCCTAAAGGGAACTTTTAGAGGATCTAGAGGACACTTTCAGAAAGTCCAAAGGGAATTTTTAATAGATCTAAGGGCCATTCCAAAAGATCAAAGGGTAATTCTATAGGGCAAGTACCCTTGACAAAACTTCTAAAAGATACTTTTCAATCTTCTAAAGGCTATGTTCAAAGGCCCTCAAAGGTACTTTTGGAAAATTTGCTATGAAGTAAAAGTCATCTTTCCTTCTAAAATTTTTCTTGAGCTAAAAGTCCAAAATAATTGCATTCTTTTAGGAAGATTTCAAAGTTTAGTTTCTGTGGGGAAATTATTTTGGACAAAATGTCTAAAACAACTATCTTGACAAAGACAAAAGGAGATAAGTCTCAATTCCTTCAGAAAAAGTGTATGAGACTTTTTTCTTCAAGGGGATAAGTCTAAAATGTCTAAAAATAATTGTTCTAACAAAAATCAAAAGGTTGAATACTTAGTTATTATAGGAAAAGTGTGAAGACAAATCCTTTAAGAAAATTGTCTCAAACATTTTGTTTGAAATAATTGTCTTGACAGAATGCTTGAAAGAATTATTGTGAGACAATTATGCTAAAGAAAAGCCAAGATTAGAATTTCCAAAGCAAGAAAGAATGCCAAAGATAAAGACTCAGAGTAACTTGCCATGGAACAAAGTCCCCAAAGAAATATTTTTGAATTGAAGGTATAATGGTCTCATGGACACCCTTTGATGGGTGTGTGAACTTCAACTTTAAGATGTAGGGACTAGCCATTAGGATTTAAATGTTCCAGGATGGTCACATGAGCATCAACCTCATGAAGTAACAATTTGTTTTCAAATGGGAGAAGATCCAATTATATTCCTTTACATGGAGTAGTATGATCTGATGATGTACGATCAAAGATGAAGAGTCAAAAGAACATAAGAAGCCTATGGGGATACCAAGTGGCACATCATTAGGGATAAAAATAGGAAATATCCAATGATGCCCCACCCCTTCGATCATGATCTGATGGGGAATGTTTGATCAAGCAATCAAGATTAGATGGTATGAGTTCAAAGTCAAAAATTCAATCTTGTAGTACATGATAAGGCTCAAGCATGTTATTATCAATCAATGATACATGGTTCAACATACCCATTTTTATCAATGGGGAAAATTAAGTCAAGGTTTCAAATTGAGTCTAAATTTAATGTAATAATGTCACATGACATGACCACATTATGTAGGGTATTTAATAGCCAATAACATTTGATATTTTGATCAAAATCTAATGGCACACATTGATCTAACCTAGAAAAATCCAATGGTATGATCCAAGCCAAAAATTTTAAAGGTCTAAGATTACATGAAGAAATGACAAGTGTATAAGTTAAGGTTAAACTTTATGGATCTTACATACATGTGATAATGAGTCTAAGCATAGAAGAAAATCCATGAGCCATTCTAGAGAAAAAATTTCTAATCATGATCATGGATCATTTTTTGTTTCATGTCATAATCTGATCAACTCCCAAGCCATCATTATAGGTAATGGGTTTTCCTTAGGATTCAAAAATAGTATATTTCTTGTCTATAAGTTTCCAAGATTTGAAATTAAGTAACAAGAAATCATTTCTAAATAAGTTGCACATGAGGATAAAAATTTATTTGGCTTTTCAAATGATTTTCTCCCTCTAACTATGAAAGTGAGTGATCAAGGGGATCTTTAGATAATTCCACATCAAGATAAAATTTATTTATCTCCTTAAATGAATATCATCCTTCCAAGCTCATGTGAAAGACATTCTTTAGCCAAAATATCAAATGATATGCTCCAAGTTTGTTGCAAATCTTCATCATTCCTTGTAAAGGTAATTGCAAAAATGATTATTTTATTGCAAGTGGATGAGGATCTCAGGCATGGAAAATGGGATATTCAATATGGAAGTATCTTGGTGGAATTGAAGGATTATTATTTAGGTTATGAACTATGGTTCCAGAATAAAAAAAGGTAAAGAATGTATAAATAAAAGTCTTGTCTTCTATTCTAGAGGTTAGTTGGCCATTTGTTGGTCTGTGTCTTCCTTACTATATGCTCTTGCACATTTAAGGATCACTAATATGTGAATTTTTTCTCTCTTTCTAAGGTATTTACAAATATACAACCATTAGTAAGCTTTGAGAGCATCTCTATATGTCTCCCCTATCCAACATAGAATAAATACACCATGCTTGTCCCCATGGTATCATTTTGAAACATGGGTGTATGTAATATTTTGTTTCAAGTTAATGAAAATGCATGTGGTTCTCTATTGTTTTATATTTATGAAGTACAATAATATGTCTTTTAAATTTTATTTATAGGATATCTTATTCTATGCTCATTACTGGTTGTCATCTTAGGTTTAACTTTAGATTATAAATCCCTTTCTGCATTATATTTGGAGTATGTTGTTGAATAAATTATTAGGTCACCCTAGGTTTATAGATTCAATAAGAAAAAGAAAATACCTCCTTGTAGTTACATGAGCTTGCATGTAAGTTTTCTATGTCTTTGTCATAAATGATATTATGAATGATTGAAAGAATCCCTATTGACTAAAGACCTCCATCACAACACCCTCCCCCTTTTCATAAATATAAACTATCCTACCCTATCCTACCCTACATATAACATAACCTTTACATATATTAAGTTTTATTTTCCCAAAGATGCATAAACATTGTATACTTAGCACATGTATATGTTTTTTGCATTAAAAACCAACATTACAATATTTTATTCAACCCCTATGTTGTTGAAGATTATTTTGAATGAAGGTTGTAATCACATTCATATTTATCTTTAGTAGCTTGTATTTAGCATAGAACATTTGATCATTCCCTGTGAAAACCCTTCTTAGGTGAAGTGAGTGATTTTGGTTGTGTTCTAGTTATATTTTTGTCTCTTTGTGCCAATAATCTCCATGGAGATTAAATTTCTAAATCTCTCCATGTTTGAAAGCTACCCCATAGGTCCTCTCACCTTGGTTTAGGTAGATCCAAAAGTAGTAGGGAGATAACCATGCCCTCTATAGGTACTTTCCAATCATTTAATAAATTTGGTGCATTCTTGATGTCCAACCCTTACTTGGCTATGATGACATACTACCAAGTTTCTCATCATTATTTTCCACATTTATTTAAGTGTGCAAGGCTAGATTAGAGAGGTGTATAATTGGGAACCAACACCAAATTAACACCATTATCAGGGAACAATTATTATCACCCATGTGGTTAAGGACTCTTGAAAATATTTAGAGATATAAGTATTATAAATTTTAAGGTTCTCTTCTTGTATATTTATTATATTTGAACTATCTTGGCTGTTAACACCACATCACTACACTAGGGACATGCCAAGAATTCTTGAGGATTGATAATTCACTTCTACTAAGTTTGTTATAAAGAGATGAAAATATTACATGTTATAACATGTATTTTCCCTTTTAAGCATTATTTTGAAAATTTTAGTGTCTTTGTTTTCTATCTCATTAAGTTCAACAAAGATTATTTTTAGCATGTATCACAATAGTTTGTTAACTATTATATTTTATAATTTTTATTCTAGTGGTGACTCCAAATTTATTTTTTGGTTTCAAGGAAGATCAATGACTATTTTGAATATCTTAATTTTAGATTTAGGAATTCTTTCTATTGCTTACAAGCTATAAGGACTGAGATCATCCTTCAAATATGGCTCTTCAAAACTTTGTCTCACTACTATGTTTGTATCAAAGATTAAGGAGACAAGTTTGGAGGTCAGAATGGGAGTGATTGATCTGTTAAATGCCAAAGTAAATGCTATGGATTATGATATTGAAATTTATTGGTATGACATGTGCTTTCTTCCCCATCCCCCATGTGACACTATTGAAATAAGTGATCAAGATTTGGATGAACCTAAATATGCATCACCCAAATATGAGATTTTCATGTTCAATTGTCAAGAATTCTTAGGTGAGTTTTCTAACTTTTAGAAATGATGTTTACTACTACTACAAAATAGTTTTGGAGTGTAGTCAAGAGAGTCCCAACATATGGGTTTTATTGAGATGATAGTATAACACAAGAATATGAGTTACTAATCATGATGCAATTGAAGATCTAGTGTGTTCTTTGAAAGAAGTACTAGACATGAGTGTAGAACTGGGTGACTCTATTAGGAGTATGGACATTATTAAGTAACTAGTTATTCTTAGTATTAGGTTTGAAAATGAAGGTTTTGTTTGGAATATGTGATTCAATGAATATGATTTTATATTTTATGTACCTAAAGATGAATTCTTTTATTTTTATTCTAGATAGTACTTTGAGTGCATAGTTGACATTATTGATCCTAATGTAATCTTACTTGGTACTCACATGATTACAACTAAGTAGAATGTTTATTTACAACTATTAAAAGAGTACCAAAATCTATTATCTTATTCTTATCCTAACTTGAGACCATGCAAAGAGGATTTGATTCAATATGTCATCCTATTACAACCTAGTAGTAACTTTAGGTAAGTGCAGAGATGGGTTTACTTCATCTTGGCTACCAAGATACCAAAAAGGTTCAAGAGACTATGGGATGGAAAAATTCTATAGCTTTCAGATAGGGACAAACATCCAAGGAATTTCCTAACTACGTTTGGAGAATGTAACATATTATATAGTGTTTTGTTGCTTTATCTTTCTATTGTTTTGTGGCCCCTCTATTTTCGGCCTTGTTTATATAGTTTCCTTTTCTATTCCTATTGTTGTGTGTTTAATTCTAAATCCTCCTGATCTATTTTTGTAAGTTTACCATGTTTTTTTTATCTTTCACAAGATTTTTCCAAAAATTTCCAAGTCTTGACTCTGTAGCCCAATGGATTGGCACCTAATCTTATGTTCTATGGTTTTTTGCACACTTGCAAGGGGTATGTATCCCCAAGTGAGAGTCAATGTTAGTGCTAAAAATTACACTAAAGTAATTTGGTCCTTGTCAAATGAAATTACCTAAGACCTAAGCCAAATCGAGTATCAATGTCTAAGTCATTAGCCTAATTCCATATTTTCAAAATGTTCCTTCAAAGGTTAAGTTCATATTTAAGAGGCTAAGTGATTTAACATTGGTCTTTAATTATTACATTTCCTTTGGGGACTTTTCATTAGATATTTCATTCTATCAATTTGGTCTATATTTTGGTATAAAATCCTTATCTTTTATAGAAATTGTTCATGTGAAAAGCCCAAAGGGTCATTTCCTTCAGACATTTTATCTAAAAAAAAGCCTAAAGGGCTATTTCATTTATTTTAGGTCATTTATTTCAAAAAAATTGTTTTTAGTAAAAATTCCAAAGGGTACTTACCCTTTGGGCATTTTACCCACACAAAAATCTTGAAATAATTATAAGGGCTTATTTACTTTAGCGAAAGGTACTTACAAAAATCCCAAATGATCATTTTGCCTTTGAATTTTTTTGAAGGGTCATTTCCTTTGGGCATTTTACCCTTGCAAAATTCCCAAGGGGCACTCTCAATAAGTCTAAAGGGTAAGTTTAGAAGGCAAAGGACACTTGTAAACCTCTCAAAGGGCACTTTCAGAGGATCTAGAGGACACTTTCAAAAAGTTTTAAGGGTATTTTCAAGAGATCTAAGGGCCATTCCTAAAGGCCTAAGGAAAATTCTATAGGGAAAGTGACCTTGAAAAAAAATTTGAGAGGTACTTTTCGAGCTTTTGAAGGGTATGTTCAAAGGGCGCAAAATTTACTTTAAAAAATTTTATTGTGGAGCATAAGTACTATTTCCTTTGAATATTTTGCCTAAGCAAAAAGCCTGAGAGAATTACATTCCTTTGGGAACATTTCCAAGTTTAGTTTCTATGGGGAAATATTTTTAGACAAAATGTCCAAAACAATTATCTCGATGAAGATAAAAGGAGCTAAGTCTCAATTCCTTCAAAAAAAGTGCAAGAGACTATTTTATTTAGGGGAATTGTGTCAGATAAAATGCCTAAAAATAATTTTTTTGATGAAAATCCAAAGGCCAAAGACTCAATTCTTGTAGGAAAAGTGTGAAGACAAATCCTTCAAGGAAATCATCTCAAACATTTTTTCTAAAATAATTGTCTTGACAAAATTCCCAAAATAATTATTATAGGATAATTATGTTGAATAAAATCCAAGAGTAGAAGTGTCAAAGTAAACATGAATGCCAAAGATAAAGACTCAGATAGAATTACCATAGAACAAAGTCTCTAAAGAAATATTTCTAAATTATAGGTATGACAGTCTCATGGATGACCTTTGATGGGCACGTGGATGTCAATTTTGAGCTAGAGGTACTAGATTTTAAGATTAAAATATTCCAAGATAGTTGCGTGAGTGTAAATTTTAAACCCCATGAGGTAGCCATTTATTTTCAAATGGGAGTAAATCCAACAACATGCATTTATGTAGAGTAGGATGATCTAACGATGTGTGATCAAAGCTAAAGAGTTAAAGGAACACATGAATCCTATGGGGATACCAAGTGGCATATCCTCAAGGCAAAAAAAAAGAAATATTTAATGATACCCCACCCTTAGATCATGATTTGAAGGGGTATATTTACTCAAGCAATCAAGATTGGATGGTATGAGTTTAAAGTCAAAAGGTCAAGCTTGTGGTTCATGATAAGGCTCAAGCATGTTCTTGTTGATCAATGGTATATAGTTTAGCATACACTTTTCAATAAACAAGCACATTAAGTCAAGGTTTCAAACTAAGCCTAAAGTGAACACAATAATGACATGTGATGTGACCATGTTATGCAAGGTATTAATAGCCAATGACATTTGATCAAAATCCAACAACACACATTGATCTAGATGAGCAATATCTAATAGTGTGATCCAAGCTAGAATTTTCAAAGGCCTTAGATTTCTTGAATAAATGAGAAGTGTCTAGGTTAAGGTTAAACTTGATAGATCTTATATGGATGTGGTAATGAGTCTAAGCACCAAAAAAATCCATGAGCCATTCTAGAGAAAATATTTCCAATCATGATCATGGATCATTTTCTATTTCATGTCACAATTCGATCAACTCTCGAGTCGTAATTACAGGGAATGGGTTTTCCTTGGCATGCACAAAGATGATATTTCCTATCTAAAATTTTCCAATATTTATAATCGAGTAACAAGAAATCATTTCCAAATAAGTTTCACATGAGAACAATTTTTTTTTTGGATTTTCAAATGATTTACTCCCTCCAACTATACATGTGAGTGATCAAGGGGATCTTCAGGTATTTCCACATCAAGACAAATTTTTTTTGGCTCCGTAAATGAATATCTTCCTTCCAAGCTCATGTGAAAGGCATTTTTAGCTATAAGATCAAATGATATACTCCAAGTTTATTTCAAATATTCATCATTCCTTGCATAGGTAGTTCTAATAATGATCCCTTTCTTGCAAGTAGATGACGATCTTAGGTGTTGTAAAGGGGATATTATATATGAAAGTATCTTGATGGGATTGAAGGATTATTATACAATTCTTCAAGTTATGACTTATGGTTTCAAAATAAAAAAAGGTAAAGAATGTATAAATAGATGGCTTGTCTTCTATTCTGGAGGTTCGTTGGCCATTTTTTGGTCATTGTTTTGGTCCCTATCTTCTTTAGTATATGATATTAAACATTTAGGGATCATTATTATGTGTATTATGTATCTCTTTATAAGGTGGTTTTAGTTGTATAACCATTGGTAGGCTTTAAAATCATCTCTATATGTCTAACCTATCTAACATAGAGAAAGTCCACCATGCTTGTGCCCATGGAAGCATTTTGAAACATGGGTGTATGTAATATTTTGTTTGAATTTAATGAAAATTCATGTGGTTCTCTAATATTTTCTATTGATGAAGTGCAGTGATGTCTTGTAAATGTTATTGATAGGATATCTTATTCTATGATCATTATTCATTGTCATATTAGGTTTAGCTTTGGATTATAAATCCACTTCTACATTGTATTTAGAGTATGTTGTTGAACAACTTGTTAAGGAACCCTAGGTTTATGTATTCAATAAGAAAAGGCAAATCCCTCCTTGTAGTTTTATTAGCTTGCATGTAATTTTTCTAGATCTTTGTCATAAATGATGGAATGAATGATTGAAATAATCCTTGATAACTAAAAAACTCCATCACACCACACTCCCCCTTTTCATAACTATAGAATATCCTACCCTACATATAACACACCCTTTGCATATCTTAAGTTTTATTTTCTTATAGATGAATAAACATTGTATACTTAGCATGTGTCTACATTTTGTGCTTTAAAGCCCAGTATTGAAATATTTTATTTATCCCCTATGTTGTTTAATATTATTTCAAATGAAGGTTGAAATCAAATTCATATATATCTTTAGTAGCTTGTATCTAGCCTAAAGCATTATCTCATTTCATGTGAAAACCCTTCCTAGGTGGAGTGAGTGAGTTTATTTGTGTTATAGTTGGATTTGTGTCTCTTTGTGCCAATAATTTGCATGGATATTCAATTTTCAAATTTCTCTATGTGAGCAAGCTACCTTTTAGGTCCTCTCACCTTGGTTCAATTAGAGATAAAAGTAGTAAGGAACTAACCATACCCTTTATAGGTGCTTCCCAGTCATTTTATTAGTCTTGTCCATTCTTTATGTCTAATCCTTCCCTATTTATGATGACATACTAATGGGTTTCTCATCATTGTTTTCCACATTTATTCAAGTGTGCAAGACTGGATTAGAGAGGTGTAAAACTAGGAACCAACATAATGACAACCTAAAAACACATTCTATAGTCACAAATGGGTCTAAGTGATTCAAATTATCCTTAATTATCTTTACAATTGACCTTATGTACCCTAAACCATATATAAATTAAAACTTAATCCCTAAACCATAAACCCTAAATACTATACCCTAAACCATAAATTATCATCTTTGTAGTAAGAATAGGTTCACATGGCATAGAGTAGTTACACATTATATTCAAGTACTTAAACCTAAACCCTATGGCCTAATACCTAATCCCTAAAACATAAATTATAAGCATTATAACCTAATGCCCATTTCATTCTACAAGCATACATGCCTTATGATATAACTATTTTTATCATTAGATGTCATACAATGAATTTTTTTAACCTATGGCCAACACTTAGCCTTTGGAGTAAAAATCTAGCTATCCATCTAAAGTAAATTGGGGCTCTTTTGATCCCCTTCAACCTGATTGCATGACTATAAAATGTGATTTATGGGTTGATTAGATCTAATTTTCCCCAATCACCATCATAATTATACCTTATATACCTTAAAAACTATACCCCAAGTCCTAATGCTTAAGGTTCTTAATCCCTAAAATCTAAACCATAAATATAAAATCTTTAAACCCTAAACCAATTGTTTTAGCCAAAATTAACATCATTTAGACTAAGAATTATCTTTATAATTCACCCAAGCCTCAAACACTATACCCTAAATTTTAAAACAAAAACTTCCCTATGTACCACTTGATTTAGTCCTAATTAACATCCTTTGTAGTAACAATTAGGTTTACATATGGCATAGAGTGATTAGACCTTATAAAAACCATTAAACCTAAACCCTACATTCCCTAATACCTAATCCTTAAACCCTAAAACATAAATTGTAATCCCTAATCCCTAAACCCTAAAACATAAATTATAATCCCTAATCCCTAAACCCTATATACTATTGCCTTAAACCTTAATCCCTAATATATATTAAGTATAACACAATTTCATTAATTAATAACATGATCATGTTATTATTAATATAGACAACACTCAGTTCTCAGTGTTAATTTCTACTCCCAACCATGTATTAAGAATAAAATGATCACTTTATTACATAACATGATCATGTTATTCTTAATATACACTTCTTAATATATATGTTGAAATAGAACCTAATACAACAAATAATGCAATCGCATTGTTTAATAATGTGATCACATTATTATTATTATAGACTAAGCTTAGTTTTTAACACCTATTTTTAATCAAAATCAAGAATTATATCCCCATAAACATTCACTATGTACTTTTTTGGGCTTGTAGTACTTGTGTACTTGACCCCACCTTTGAAAAGTTGTCAATTATCCTTGATGGGTGATGGATCATGTTTGAAGACGATGAAGATATTGAAGAAAAAAACACCAGATGAATTAAAATATTTGAGAGAGAAAAATAAGTATTAAATTCAAAAACATCATGGTAGACAAGTTAAAAACCCTAATCCTAATGAACCAAATTCCATAGATAATGAGCCAATTAACAATAATGAATTAAACAATGATGAAATTAACCATAATGAATTGAATAATGATGAAATTACCCACAATGAAATAAATAATAATAAATTATATAATTTTAGAAGTTTACATTCAAATTTCCAAGTTTTTGATTTTGTTGATGATGAGTCTATGTATGATGCTTTAGCCCCATGAATGAAGAAAATTTAATGAAAACAAATAATGATGAAATTAACATCAAGAAAATTTCCTGGAAACATATAATTAAGAAATAAGCAATGAATAAAATGTCATCCCACCTCTAAACAATGAAAGTAATAATGATTTTGAAACACCCTCTCAACAAATTCCACCATTAACATGACCTCAAAGAATTATGTGTAAAAAAGACAAGTACTTAATTTAAGTCGATGAAAATATTTTAGAATCAATACATAAAAAATGTCTAGTCACCCTTCAAGAAGATTGGCTCAACACATTTGAGATAATTTCTTTCATAATTTGGATTATGATAGTCAAAGATGTCAATTATTTATTTCATTGATAAAATTTATTAAGATGAGACCTATAATGTACACATTAAAACTAAGAACATCTGACATAGATGATGAAAATAATGAAATTATTGAAAATATGCATGATTCATATCATACTGTAGGCTCAAAATCATGTACCCAAGATTGTAATGTTGACTAGATTATACTTACAACTTGTGTACTATGTGATAAAATAGGGAAAAAATGAATGGTTTCAGAAATAAGGTGAACACTTAATATAAATAGAAAACATTAATTAAAGTGATTGAAAGATGTGAAAGACTTAATAAACCTAACACTAATGAGATCTAGGTATTCGATGGTATACTTCCATGAAATGACAAGGCTATAACTAATACTCTCAAAGAGTTAATTGATCAATTTTAAAAAGACAATACAAGAGTTTTACCCAATGTAAGAGATGTTGTGAAAATAAGAGTTGGTTCTCATAATCGCGAACCACATCTAAAACATTTATTGGATATGAATCAAACATAATTATACTCCAAATTTTTGGAAAAATATCCAAAATTTTCTATTTATCAAAGATTTTTTGAGATGGCCAAACCTTTTTATGTAAAAATAAATCACACATGTACCACTTTTTGTAGGCAAAATGTTGAATTTTCAATGCACTATGATGTTTTTCACCATAATCATTGTACTTTTCATAATGAAAACATTTTTTAGGAGTGTGGCATTGAATTTCCACCAAAATTATCTAGAGAATTCATTCCAACTATCTTTTGCAAAAGATTGGATGGACAATTATTTTACAACAAATCATGTTTAAGTGGAAATTATAGCATTTGTGGTGGATTTCTAAAATTAAAAAATGTATCCATGAGGAGATTACAAGTGAAATTGGATATGAATTAGTTAGTTTAAGAAAATATAAATTAATGACTTATCAAGTAAAATATGGTAAAGAATCTAAAAGGTGTGAGCTTGTTATAAAAAAGATACCTATTTCTAATTTTTGGTTAAATTTAGGGAGAAGATTATTTATGAGTATGTAAGGCACACACATAGGGCTAGATGGTTGGATGAGCATTTCAAGACAAGAAAGGATACATTCCCACTTGGTTCAATTATTTTAGTAGTTGATTTTTCTAAAAATTACACATTCAAAACCCAAATGGAAATTCAATAGTTGTATTACAACTCATCACAAATTGCCATATCCATGCATATAACATTCATGCATGCACCTTATAGTATAAAATAATAAGAAAAAATATTAAGGGTGTACCATTTCTATATCAGTGATGACCGATCACATTTTTTAGAGTATGTGTAAGGTTGTTTTTAGAAGTTTTATCAATAGTTGAGTCAAAGGAACATTACATTTGGTCAGAAAATTTCACATCAGAATTCAAAAATGCATGGATGTTTTATTGGTTGAGTAGGATACATGTTACCACTAGTGTATAACACATTTGGAGTTTCACCAAGGATGACCATGGAAAAGGGGAGCATGATGATGCTAGAGAATGTGTAAAAAGAGCTATTGCAAGGGAGGAGTTGAAATTTGAAGAGGGTGTTCATTTGATAAATACAAAAAGTTATGGTTGAATGGTGTAATGAGAACATGTGTCATGGTTCTCAGAGAAATTATATAGTTTAGAGATATTTTTGGTTAATGAAAGAACACTTGGAAAAGTATGATGATTGTATGAATCAAATGGGTTCAAGTGACCACTCATTTTGTAGTTAAAATGCAAGTTCTTAGACTATTTATACTTGACACTTGGCATGTTTCTATTCTACATACATAGAATATATTTGGAATGAGTGAATTATAAGAGTGGGTAGATGATTGGAGTTCCAAACCTTTAATTCTAATCAACACATATCAAGTTCCAGTAGAATTGAAACTTACAAATATGACATCATTAAATGACTTTGACCATGTATCTGATATAGTACAGCCAGGTAGAATATTTTTTCATTATGTACAATTTATTCTCATTATATATATATATTCATATTATTGCTAAAAATAGTTTTTTGTGATATAGGGCATGTTTTTGTGGTTATTGTAGATGAGGATAATGAAGATGGAACTGATTACTAATTGTGTTACTATGTAGAGAGAAAGAAAACATTGATTTACCTAATTATATATGGATAAAAAATTGACTATCCCATTGAGTCAGTGGTAATCACTAGAACTTGGTTTCGATGATATCCTATAAAATATTGAAATCAATAATTATTTGAAGAGTTTGAAATGCATAGGAAGATACTACACAATTCAAATTTGATTCTTGCAATGAATATTAAATTATAAAATATCATAGGATGCCATTAAATAGGAAACTATGGAAAGTTTGAGAGTTAAATCATGAAGTTATTCTTGATACTATAAAGGGTAGAGTAGATCCTAGTGGTTTTTTGGATTGAAAGACTTAGGTATGTTGAATTTTAAAATGTATATGTAATCAATTTTACCAATTTTTTTTTGTTTTCTAGGTAGTACATATGAATTTCATTTTTTATTACTTACTACAATGTTTTGTAGGTTAGTGGTGCTAGATAAGCTTCTAACTTCATGTGATGGGAACCATTAGTAAATAATCATATATCATTAAATATAAGATAATCCTAGGTTGTAAATGATAAAATATTAGGTTATACATGATCGAATCTCAATAATTGACTTACAGGCTTTGTTTTATAGGTGTTTGAACTTAGGCTTAAAAATTGCTTTTTCCTTGTATTAGGAAAGGCATTCTTAAGGCCATAATGGGTGGTGGATTTTTTTATAAAGCATGTTGAGAGGAAAATAACCTGGTCCTAGATGTTATCCTCTCTATATTATATGTTGGAAGTGTTAGTTTTTAGCTAGAAAGCATTAAAACTGGAGTTCTATAACCACAACTTAAACTTTGACAATATTTGTTGTAAGTGTTTCTACACTCTAGAATGGTAGTGAAAATGCACTTTCAAGTAGATTTTAACATAATGGTAGTGTGATAACATGTAATTTTAATATATGTATATGATATAAGTGATATATTATTAGGTGGAGGTCTCAAAGTTAGAAATGGTAGTTAGAGCTCAAGAAGTTGCTTGTTCAATGCTAAAAAGTTACATTTTTGGACCCCTCACTGCAACTCATCCAATGGATTGCTCTAGAAGATTCCACCTAAGTGATATAGGGTGTGATTAGAGGGATTAAAAAGGTAGGTAAGGGATTATATGGTTCATGGAAATGATTTACATGTTTTTTATGGGTGTTTGAACTTAGGCTAAAAAATGCATTTTTCTTATATTGGGAAGGGCATTCTTGAGGCCAAAATGGGTGGTGGGTTTGTCAATCAAGCCTGATGGGAGGACAAAAACCTATTAATATATGTTATACACCCCATGGACATGTTTTAAGTGTTAGTTTTTAGTCATAAACTATTGAAACTAGAGTTCTACAAGCACAACTTAAACATTACCAATATTTGTTGTCAGTGTTTTTGTGCTCCTGAACAGTGGTGAAAATGCACTTTTGGGCGGATTTGAACATCATAAAAGTGTGATAACATGTAATTTTACTATTTATATGTGTTATAAGTGATATATTATTAGGTGGATATCTTTAAGTAAAAAAATTTAGTTGAATCTCAAGAAGTTGTTTGTGTAATGCCAAAAAGTTGCATTTTTGGACCCCTCACTACAACTTGTCTAATGGATTACTTTCGAAGCTTCAAATTAGGTGATATAGGGTATGATTTCAAAGATTAAATAGGTATTGGATTTATTTTAAGTTTCATGTAAATGTCTTATAGGTGTTTAACTTAGGATAAAAAATTACATTTTTCTTGTATTAGGAAGAGCATTCTTGATGCCAGAATGGGTGGTGGGTTTGTCGATCAACCCTGATGGGAGGCCAATAACCTGGTACTAGATGTTATTTAACCACATAATCATGTTATAAATGTAATTTTTTATTCAATAAACATAAAAACTAGAGTTTTGCAACCACAACTTAAACTTTGACAACATTTATTGTTAGTATTTTCATGTTTTAGAATGGTAGTGAAAATGCACTTATGGGTGTATTTGAATGTCATGGTGGTGTGATAACATGTAATTTTAATATTTATATTTTATCAAAGTGATATATTATTAGGTGGATGTCTTAGAGGTAGAAAATGTAGTTAGAGCTCAAAAAGTTGCTAATTCAATGTCAAAAAGTTGCATTTTTTAGACCCCTCACTGCAACTTGTCTAAGAGATTAATATTGAAGCTTCCTCTTAAGTGAACAAGGGTTTGATTATAGGGCTTAAATTTTCATGGGAGGTATCTTATGTTTCATGGAAATGACTTATAGGTTTTATTCTATGCATGTTTGAACTTAGGCTAAAAATTGCATTTTTCTTGTATTGAGAAGGGTGTTCCTGAGGCCAAAATGGGCGATGGGTTTGTCTATCAGGCATGATGTGAGGACAAGAACATATTATTAGATATTATCTAAAATAAAAATGTTTTGTGTCATTTTTTAGTTAAGAAGCATCAAAACTAGAGTTCTGCAACAACTTAAACTTTGACAACATTTGTTTTCAGTGTTTTTGCATTCTAAATGCTAGTGAAAATGTACTTTTGGGTGGATTTTAATGTCATGGTGGTGTGATAATATTTAATTTAACATTTTGGATATTTTAAAAGTGATATATTCTTAGGTGGAGGTGCCAGAGGTAGAAATGGTAGTTGGAACTCAAGAAGTTGCTTGTTTAATGCCAAAAAGTTACATTTTTGGACCCCTCACTGCAACTTGTCCAATGGATTGATATCAAAGATTTAAACTAAGTGATTTAGGGTGAAATTAGAGGTATTAAAAATTTTCATTTTTATTTTATAAATTACTTATAATATTTGTTTTATGCATATTTGAACTTAGGCTAAAAAATTGCATTTTTCTTGTATTAGGAAGGGCATTCTTGAGGTTGAAATGGGTGGTGGGTTTGTCAATCAGGCTTGATGGGAGGCCAAGAACATGGTAATAGAAATTTATACCCCATTTTATGTGTTTTTAGTGTTATTTTTTAGTCAATAATTATCAAAAATAGAGTTCTGTAACCACAACTTAAACTTTGACAATATTTGTTGTTAGTGTTTCTACACTCTAGAACGGTAGTGAAAATGCACTTTTAGGTGGATTTGAACATCATGACAGTGTGATAACATGTAATTTGACTACTTATATGTGATTAAAGTGATATATTCCCAATTGGAGGTTCCAGAGGTAGAAATTCCAATTGGAACTTAAGAAGTTGCTTGTTCAATGCCAAAAAGTTGCATTTTTGAACCCCTCACTACATCTTATCCAATGGATTGCTCTCAAAAATTCCACCTAAGTGATATAGGGTAAAATTATAGGGCTTAAATAATTAGGGGAAGTATTTTATAGTTCATTTAAATGACTTACATGTTTCATTTTATGCATGTTTAAACTTAGTCTAAAAAATTACATTTTTCTTGTATTGGGAAGGGCATTCTTGAGGCCAAAATAGGTGGTGGGTTTGTCGATCGATCCTGATGGGAGGCCAATAACTTGGTAATATATGTTATAAACCCCCCTAAATTTTTTATAAGTGTCATTTTTTGGTAAATAAGCATCAAATCCATATTTAAATTACCATAACATAAAATTTGAAAACATTTATTATCAGTGTTTTTACGCTCTAGAATGGTAGTGAAAATGCCATTTCAAATGGATTTGAGTGTTGTGGTAGTGTGATAACATTTAATTTACCTATATATATGTGATAAAAGTGATATATTCCTATTTATATGTCTCAAAGGTAGAAATGGTAATTAGAGCTCAAGAAGTTGCTTGTTTAATGCTAAAATGTTACATTTTTAAATCCATCATTACATCTTATCCAGTGGATTGGTCTCAAAGGTTCCACCTGAGTGCATAGGGTGTGATTAAAGGTATTAAAATGGAATGGGATAAAACTAATGGTTCATGAGAATGACTTACATGTTTCATTTTACATGTTTTTGAACTTAAGCTAAAAATTTGCATTTTTCTTGTATTGGGAAGGGCATTCTCGAGGCCAAAGTGGGTGGTGGGTTTGTTGATCAAGCTTGATGGGAGGCAAAGAACCCAATCATATAAATTTTTCCCCCACCTTGAATAATATTTTTAGTGTTGGTTTTTGGTTATAAATCATTAGAATAATAGTTCTACTAAACTCTCAGCCAACAGAACATGTTAAAATTTGGGTAAGTGTTAGTACATGTTAAAATTGCTAAAATACTACTAAAATTATATTTTTAAAGATATATAAAATCTATTTTGATAAATTGACCTATTAGAGAAATAACTAGGTCAAGATACCTAGAAACTTAATGAGTAATAAACCTATTGACCTATTGACCTAACGATTAATTGACTAGATTAAAAGAAGATTGTTTGAGAGTGTATTTTAAATTGAGTTGAGAACAAGAGTGGATAAGTGAGTTTTGAATTATTCATTATCTTAGAGCATATGAATATGAATTTCATAGCCTTCTTAGACATATAAGAGCAAACTATGAATTAGGTGGTATTAGGAGGTGATAGAAGGCATACAATAAGTAGGCCTAGTTTCAAGAAAAGCTAGTCAAAAAGGCATTAGAGTCAGGCGAAGGTGAAATATTAGGTAACTTTTAGGTATAGTTATCTGAGTGAGAAATTTATAGGGATTTATGAATGAT
>JARHVA010006051.1:850000-1022679 GCA_037957365.1 Torreya grandis | reverse complement strand
ATTTGTACTATCCCTAACCTAGTTTACAAGTCTTTCTATAGCTTGGTACAAGCCAAAAAATTGGATAGCCACTATAGACCTCCTGTAGCCCATAGAACCCCTAATCCTTCTAGCCTCTTAATGGTTTGATTTAGCACCCTACCAAACACTAGTGATTTCAGTTAGATTTTTGGAACTATAATTACCATTATGGAATAAACAAGGTTATCTGTGCTACCATTATCAACTATAACCTTACAACATTTATCTCTACTTTTGTACAAAGTCTTAAACAATGTCTTTCTTCATGGTGGCTCTTTTTATTCATGGATTGACTTAAATAGAAATATCCTCATCAGAAAAATCTCTCTTTTTTTAGGTTATTAAACTTAGTTTGTCAATTACTCCATACTTTCTTATTCTAGTTGAACTACTTGGTTCTTCATTTCACTCTAAGAGTTGCTAGATTGAATATATTATGGACATTCATAGGATATATGTCCTAAAAACTTATTACATTTGAATAATTTACCTATAAATCTACTATATCATCTTATTTTACCATAATTTCTTCACTCATGAATCCATAACCACCCCTATTAGGCTGACTTGTACTTCTAAATTTATTTCTAACTTACTATGAATTTGCCATTGATTTCTATTCCCTGATTGTCCTCTTCCTTCTTGTTGACCTCTACCTTTGTAAATTCTTCCTCTACCTATATTTTGTTGACTTTTCATTCTATTAAACTTTTCCTCTACCTTCATTGCAACTTGATAGGCCTCTTCTACTATCCTTGGAGATAAAATGTTGATTTCATCTTGAATGTTAAACTTCAGTCCATTAATATATCTAGTAACCTTTTCAACATCCTCCTTTATGTGTCCTACATTGATGGTTAGTTTGTAAAAATTTTCTATGTATTATTTCACTGACATATATTTTTATTTAATATTTTTCATCCTTTTGAACAAATTGGTTTGGTAGTCCATAGGCATGAATTTGCCCTTCATCTTGGCTATCATTATATCTCATGACCTTATCTTTTTTTCCCCTTCTTATTTATTCATGTATTCCATCCCACCATATGGATGCATGAAATTTCACCCTTTTCACTAAAAAATTCATCTTCTTTGTCTCATTAACCTCTTCATATTCAAAGTACTTGTCCATAGCTATTATCTAGTCAATCAGCTCTTAAACATTGAGACTACCCTCATATACTGGCACCTCTAATTTGGGTTTTGATGTCACAAATATAACTTATTTAATGAATATTTCCTCCACTCTAACTTCCTATAATTCTTATGTAACTTATTATTGAGTAAGCTCATCCTCTCCTTCAGTCATACCACCTCTATTCATCTTTCTTCCCTTAGCCAAGTCTATAGCTTGAAATTTATCCCACAAGTTTCTCACCCAACCACTAAAGCATCAACTACTTGCAATCTATTTGAGATGTTTTTGCTCCACATCCTCTATATTTTATGTTTATTATTGTCTTCGTAATATATCCTAAGCTTTGATACCAAAATGATAAAGAAGAACTTTGATCAACACTCACTTTTCTTGCTTCAACTTGCTCATTCCTTTGACAAAGGCTCATAGGAAAAATAACTCAATACATGATTTAGGTTTTATTGGTTCTATTAGGGTCCTTATAATAATCTCCCTAATTTTTAAAATCTTCTTTTTCCTATTAACCAATCAACACAACCTTTAATTTCAACTCTTTCCTCACTCACTACTTCTTTCCTTTGTTCTAGCTTTCTTGTAGCATTTTTTCCACCTTTTTCAATGGTACGAACAAATTCAATTTGAAATTGAGAAAATAAAATTATTTTTTATATAAATTTATCTAATACCTTCTCTCCAAGAATTTTTTTGACCTATATTCACTCAGAAGTCACTTTTCTAACCACTATCTAGGTCTAATTAGGTTTCTACAACCCTATTTCACACATAGTCTTATACTTCCATACACAGAAGGTCCACATAGGTATAAAACATTAAAATATATTATTACACATTAATATCCAAATAATAACCAAGTTTATTATTTTTGACTAATGAAAAATATTACAAAGCAAGATCTTGTTTTGAAACCCTAACACAAGGTTTTAGCAGACTGTGTAAACCTGAGAAGGTATAATTTGTTGTTTCAATATTAAAAATTACTTTCACTCTGATATAATGATTTAATAATGTCTGTATAATCCATATACACCATTATTAATAAATTATTTTACTCTTTGACACCTTGGTGACCCCCTTTTACAAAATTTTGAGTTTGACTATGTATAGTTTCACAGTCACCTACAGGTTTGTATTGATTTTATCACATAGAAGTTTAGAATAAGATAAATAAATATATAAATAATTTTAAGATAATTTATATAATAATTAAAATTTTATATTTTCATTCAAATCAAACTTTCCATAGAGTATTGCTTTACTCATAATGCATACTCATTATTTTGAGCACAAACCACAAGCTATAACAGGGTTTGCACACAGTTGAACTTTAAAATAGAGGTAATATTATTTATTTTATTGAGGTTAACATCCATACATAATAAAATTAACTCAAAAAAAATTTCTCCTTGAATGATCATTTACAAGTTTTATATGTCCTATAACTCCTCCAACAGTTCTTGATTCCCTCCAAGAACATTGAGAGGGTCATAACCATCCTAGTCCATATCACAATTATATAAATGACTCCACATGTGATTAAATTATGTAGTGAAGTAACATTGACCCATTTTATATCCTATTAAAAAATAATACATAATTATACTTGACAAGAAAATTCAAAAATTCAAATTTTCTAAATTGGCGAGAAAATGCCAATTTCAAATTTCTAAACCTATCTAAACACACTTTGACACTTGGGGAAGATTATAAAGTGTATTTTTTGGATCATAAAGACCATATAACAATATAATAAACCTACATGAACCCTAGACAACTTGATCAAGAAAAAATTTAGAAAACAAAATAAGACAAAGTTCATCCTTAGAAGGATGCTCTTACATCAAATCTCATGGATTATTTCAATTACCCTGGGTGTTTAATTTAGGAGAATTTGGATGAAAAATAAATATTTCATTGACCAAAAACATGGGTAATAATTTTTGTGCATTTTTACATGTTTGTTTGACTTCCCAATAATGTTGATATCATTATGCATGTCAGATATGATCTGAACTAGTTAAAAGAACATCATCAATACTCTAACTTCTTAAGAATTGGAGCAAGTTTATATCATCTCCTAGAGGTTAAATTGGCCCCTTTTGGGTAGATTATAAAATTTATCCTTAATTTAGGTGACATTTTCAAATCCAATGATTTACATTTATTAGAAGTTTCACCTATAATGAAGGTAAAACACAAGTAACTTCTTAAAAATTTATTTTTCAACATCTAGGCCATTTGCCAAGGTAAAGATAACTCGAAGAGGAAATATATGATGTAAATATTAGGAAGGTGATATTTTTATTAGTTTTTAAAAGATTATGGATTTAGTTAAAAATAGGTAAACTAGGTTTGTTTTGCTTCTATGAGAGCTAAATTGGGAAACATACGATGGAATAATAGAAACATAATATGGAATACTTGCAAATCCTGATAGGGTGGTGTATGCACTAGTATATTTTGATGAATTCATGACAAATTTAGTGTTAATTTTTAATTTTTTAAGATTTTTACATTGTTTTTGCATCTCATTTTCATAATGAAATAATTTGCTTTAGTCTAAAAATTTACACTAAAATTTGGCATAAAAAGCTCTAAATAAAGATGTGTTTTACTCATGATGCACATCAAACCATTGCATCATTTTATCCCTCCTAACTCTATTTCCATAAAATAGTCACTTTAGTATAATAAACTATCATAGCATGCATGAATATTATACATTATTGAAACTTGGGAGTATAGTGACTATTCATAGGGATGTAAGAACCATGCCTCTAATGCTTTTGTATTATTATTTGTATCAAAATATGACACAAATGTCACTTTATCTTAAAATTTAACAACATTTTTCATATTATTTTTAAGAGATGCCATTTTAAAGAGAAAGTCAAGCAAATAGAAATATAGTTCTTACATCCACAAATTTGAATAAATATTTGAAAATTACATGATTGGAAATAATGATATCTCAAAACTAGGTGTGTGACTATAAATTTTATTATATCTATTATAAATTCCTTATTAAAATTATTATTTAATCATATTCTATTCATATAATGTTTATGAAGAAAAACCTTTGTTTTTATCATAACCTTAGATTGTAAATATTTTAATTTTTCAATGTTTATACATCATCATTTACCCTAGAGATTTTGATTTATTTATAAAGTGTTTTAATGTGGTACCCCTCTACATATTTGTGGGATTTTACACCAACTAATTATGAATAATATGAGGTGGATATTACTTGAATAAGATGTAAGAACTTTGATTTTGTTGTAATATGCCTTTAAAAAGATAGAAGAAAAAATATAGGAATTATAGTTTTGAAAGAGGGATATCACAAGCTCCTATATGATCTAAAATATTGTATAAGGATACTTATAATTATATATGTGTATGGATCTTGGCCTTCAAATAACTTGCTTCCCAAAATTAATGTGTCATTTTCTTGTAGGGTCATATGTATGTGATACATCCATCATACATATATGATGGACATTTTGATATTTTCATATTAATAATTGTAAATAATGTTTCAAAAAGAGAAATTAAGGATGGAATACAGAATTTTCCATTTTTTGATCTCCTGTTTTCATTCACAAATTGGAAATATTTGACAAAGTAAAAGTTTAGTTTGTCCACATACATAATATGTGCAAATACATTGTCTCTTAAGTGTGATATATATGTTTAAATATTTCATAATAAATTGTTACTACACTTACATGGATGTTCATCCTTACATATTTAATAAAATTATTGGTTAGATAAATATCTCTCATGGGAAATGAAATAGTGTTCCCAACTTTCATTTCATGTAATTCATCAATGATTATGAAGATTATATGCCCAAGAGACTGAATATATATATATATATATATATATATATATATATATATATATATATATATATATATATATATATTGGTAGAATCTATATAAGATCTAGATATGGGGTATGAGTTATTTATTAATTGCGCTTTTAGAATATTTATTCCAACTTGTCTACATGATAAGTAAAACAAGTTGCCTAAGTATGTTGAATTTATCAATCAAACAATGTTAGGACCCCTTCATCTTCAAATTTTTAGTTTATATTTGGTGTTATTCATAAAACTTTGGACATATAATTTTTAATTCATCTCATTTTCTATTTGTAATTATCCCACATTTATGGGAAGTAGTAGTTGTCTTAGGTAGATGAGTTTAAATAGAGACCTTATGTAAGAGAAAGGATAATCTATTGAATATTTTATATTGATTCATTCTCAAAGGAGATACCCACCTAAAAGAGGCCCACAATACCTTTTAGTGTGATTTTTTATTTCAATACAATAATGTTATATTCTTTTAATTTATTGGCATTTTTTATATTTATGTTTTTATATTAACCTACATGTAAGTTCGTTCCTAGAATTTAGTATCATAGCACTTTTTAGGGTTGTGTTTTGAAGCAACCTCAATAATTTATGGATTTATATGATTGTTCATCATATTCTCTCACCTCTCCCAATCAGGATCTTGGTGATTAGAAAGTGGTAACAAAAGTGGTGGCTCTAAGATATACCCTAAATCTACCAATTTTTTACATTAAGTATTTTTTTTAATATTTAGGTTATAAACTATGTTTCAAAAATTTATAAACTCACATAAATTTATCATTATTGGATAATTTGACTTAGTGTTATCAGTGAATTAAGGTTTTTCCCAAAATACCTAAGCCTCAAACAACATTGTACACATATTTTATCTTCCACGTAGCTTTTGGTATGTCAAAAGCACTTATGATTTTTTTTTCCAAAAAAATTCTTATATTATTTTTATTTTATGACATACTAGTAAATAGTTATCCTTTGGAAGTTACTCATGCCATACCTCAGAGATAAGATAGTAGGCTACAGGATGGCTCAATCCTCTATAATTATAGCTTTGAAATATTAGTCCAACATTGTTTACAAATAAGATAAGTATATTTATGAGCTCATAGACTAAACACACCTTATAATAACCTTTTGTGTCATAAAAAAATAAAAAATAAAAAACAAAAACACTCTTAGAGTCACAAATTTGTAATATCTTTTTGTAAATATAGTATCCACAACATTAATAATGTTTCAATATTTTAACTTTTTAGAAGAACTTACAAGATAGAAAGATTCATAATATTCATTAATAGTTACATTACCAAAAAAAAGGAAAAAATAAATATAGAAAAAAATAGAAGTTGGGGCACCTACATTAATCTCATTAAGCAAATCATTTTGTTATATAACTCTAGTAACACTTTATGAAAACCCCTAAAACCCCCCATATGTTAGTATTAACCCAATCAGGGTACATCAAGACACAAATTTCTAACCTTTTATAAAAAATACATGCCATATGGGATAACTTCCAATCCCAAACATTAAATGTCAATTCCCAATCGACAATCTTTATGGACATTCTCCATAATCTAAGTGGTTTTTATTCATGGGCTAGTTTGAGAAACAAATATAAACACAACTTCATTTCTATGAGAATGTAATGCAATACCAAATTGTATTTTTAAAAATTTTATGGTAAAGATACCACTAATTGGATCTATATAGAAGAACAATATTCTATTTCATGACACCCTATTCTAAGACAAGGTAATTATAACCTGTTTCAACCTAGAGAAATAAGTCATCCAGTAGTTTCAATGGTATAAAAAGAATAACTATATAGCCATGGTCCAGAATTTGTGTAGTTATATTAGTTCACTTTGGCCCAAGTTCATATATTTATTTCATGGTATCCCTAACCAGATTATGGTTTATTGGTTCTATTTGAGACTATTAGATGGAATTTGAAAAACTTGCCAACAAAATGGAAGGGTTAACAAATGACTTATTCAAAATTTATTTTATCAATGTCCTAAAAGAGGATATTAAAGCCAAGGTGAAAATGTAAAAAATGTTTGGATAAAATGATAGCCATTGGGTTAGCTAAGTTAGCTAACTAAAGTTCACATTCCAACACAGGTCTTCCATCTCCACCCATTCAATAATTTCATGCCACCATAACTAGTCACATTTCCAAATAAAATATCAATACCCATCAAACATATAATAAATGTTGAGATACAAGATCAATAATAAATTGGATTGTGTTAAAAATATAGTGATAAATGCACATGGTACCAATGTGTGGATAAAAAACTATACCCAATTGATGTAGAGTCACATCTAGAGTCTAAAAAATGGGATCATACTCCAAAAACCTTAGAGGAATAAAAGAAAGAATAACATGATATTTAGGTGTACACCACACCATAAATTATCATGTCTAATTAGATGACATCACCATGCCTCAAATAATGAAGATCAAGGGGTACTTTAAAAAAATCCCCTCCCAATCCCCATTAAATTTGGAAGCACACATAACTTCATTGACCCTCGAATAGCAGAAAAAATATAATATTTTTGTGTACCCTTATTCAATTTTTGAAGTTATGATATCTAATGGTATAACCATACCTTTTAATGGAAAATTCTAAAATGTTCAAATTTCATTAGGGAATTATTATTTGAAATTGGACACATTTGTTATGTCTACGATGTTACGACATAGTTTTGGGAGCACATTGGATTTAGGAACTAAGTCCTATCCTATAGTAATTTTATTAATTATAGACACAATTCATCAATAAAGGTCAAAAACACACCTTAAAATGATTCACTTCAAGCTCCAAAAGTGTCATTAAATCTCATCAGATGGATAATTTTGTTTAAAATGGATCTCATGGGTTTGTCACCCATCTTTGCACTATGAGTTCAATGAATCCTCTAATACTAATCATCTACCAAATTTATATGAAATATTATATAATAATATAATTATATTTAAGGAACCTAAAGGGTTACCTCCATAGTGGCTATAATATCATGGCATTCAACGTGCATGAGGTAGTGTTCCTCCAAATATTTGTCTTTACTAGTATGCATTTATACATAAGATTGAAATAAAAAAAGGTGAAAGAAATGTTGAAAGTGGGAATCATTAGACCCAACATCAGTCCTTAATATTCCCCATATTAATGGTACACAAAAATATGGATCTTGGCAAATTTATATTGATATTTGATCATTGAAAAAAATCACAATCAAGGACAAGTTTCCCATTTTAGTGATTGATGATCTATTATATGAACTACATGAAACCTAATTCATCTCAAAGACATACTTGAGGCTATACTATCATCAAATCCACATCAAGGAATATGATATTCTTAAGACATATTTCCAAACTGATGATTATCATAATTATTTTCCTATCATGACCTTTGGCCTTACCAATGCTCTATCAATATTTCATAGCTTAATGAATAAGATATTTTTTCCAATTATATACAAATTCATGTTGGTATTCTTTGATGACATCCTGATTTATATCCATACTCTATTAAAGTATCTTATTTATCTAGCAAACAAATTCCAACTCTTTTTAATAAATAGTTATTCATCAAACATTTGAAGTGTGATTTTGGCCAGAGGACACATTGTCTCTAAGGAATTAAATTGGATCCCAAAAATTTCATGGTTATAAAAAATTAGCTTAAACTCAAAACACTCAAGATCCTTTGTAAATTGTTTTTAGCAAAAGTAAAAGTGAGTTTTATGGAAATAGGGACTCTACCCTTTACAATATAAACTACAAACATGGTCTTCAGAACCAGATATAACAAAAAAGTTTGCAGAGAAGCAACCAACAAAAAATGACACTAAAAAAATAGAAGAAAAGCAACAACTTCCACATCAATTTCACAAAATAAATTTGTATCACAATCCTTCCAAACTTTTTTCATTTTTCAATATGAGGGTCATGTTAAGAGGTTCTAATTCTTATTTTCTCTACCTTTCTTTTTATTGTTCACTAATGTCCATATTCCTTCTTCCCCTAATTTTGATATATTAGGGATGGAGTCTCCAAGAGTATACATTGGTTTGTAATTTATCAAAGATTCCCTTGCTAAAAAATCTTATTTAGAACCCAAGGAATAACTTTTTTCCCCTAATACTTCCTTATGAAAGTCTACATTTGTTTGGTTTAGAGACTTAATCTTTTCATTCATTGAGATACCAATAGAACCTAGAACCAATTCTTCAAATTTATTTTATACTTCTCTTGGAATGTCATCATCTTTATTATTATAAGTAAATATTATGAGATGTTTAAAAAGAGAATTCTTCTACCAAGAGTTCCCTTTTTTTATAGACATTTGACATGAACTTGCAAAATGCCCTATAGCAAAACATTTTATACATCTAAATGGTACTTCTTCAAAGTCAAGAATTTGGGACCAAATCCTATTCTAAACCTTCAAACCAATAGACTCAGTGACCTTAGAAACATCTATACAAACTAAAATTTGAGCATAGGTGGTGTGGAGATAATATGTTGTAGTTCCATCCACTTCCAAGAATTCTCCCAAAGTTGTACCTATCACTGATAATGTAGATTTAAACCAAACCTAAAGGGGTTAGTAAGGAAGATGCACCCAAAATAGCCTAATATTGAAAGATTCAGTTAATGGGTTAAATGAAGGAATCTAAGGCTTCATAAAGAGGAGATGTTTATCGATATACTAGATCAATTATTGCATGATCTAATTAGGATCTTCAAGAAGATCAAAAATTTCTATGAAGAAACCTCTAGCACCAGGGTAAATCTCTAAGTTACCTTTCATGAAGGGTCACTAGTTTTCCAAAATCCACTTATGGGGCACCAAAAGGCTTGGCCAGAGCTGATTAAATCTACATTTTATCCCATTATCAAAAAACTAATCTTCATTTTATAACACATATTATAGAACTTTCTCCTCAAAGGAAATAGAGAAGCTTCTCTTGATAGGAGCCATAGGCTTGTAAACCCTCTTGGATGCCACTTCTACAAAGGTCCTCTCTACAATAATAAATTTAATCCTATTCTCACTCTCTGCATGTTAAACTACCTTAGGTTGGGCTGATTAATTTCTTCCAAATCTTTAGCTACCTGAGCCTTGATATATCTATTTTAAATATCTCTAATATAAGTGGAACATGAATTTTGTCTACTATAGGAGTTAGGGTTTTAGATGCCTTACCCAAGCAGTAAGGGCCAAAGCATTTATAACTAGAGACACATCCTTTTCCACCATTGTAGATGCAGACTTTGGATGTGCTCTTACAAAGATCATTTGAAAACCATTCATCATCATCCCATTCTCATCATTTCCCAATGTCTTCAATGACCTCCCGACTTAAACCATCATAAAACTAGATGTCACCACCATAAGTATTTTTTAGTGATTAGGGTTTGGTGATTTCATAGTGATTAAGGTTTGTAAATTTTTGGGCCTCATTGTTTATTATAGAAATTTCATTTAGGATTATGGGAAAATTGTAACTCAATTGATGGCCATGTTGAAAAAGATGCCTTTTAGTGATTATTGTTGGTAGAAAAGGCATTCAAACTTATAAAGAAAGAAATGTGTACTATATTAGTTCTAGATATTCTTGATTTATTCAAACCCTTTCTCATCAAAAGTGATTCCTTAAGAAGTGTCAATGGATATGTCTTAATTCAATAAGTTTAACCCCTCATATTCAATAGCAAGGCACTTAAAGGAAAAAACTTTTACCACTCCACATATGAGAAAGAAATGTTATCCATCTATCATGCCATCAATAAGTGGTGTCCATAATTAGTTGGGAGACACTTTTACATCAAAACTTATCACCATAGTCTCGAGTACTTCTTAGAGCAAAGAGTCTATTTTCCTAATAAAAAAATGGGTAACTAAATTAAAAGGGTATAAATATGAAAATTACCTATAATAAAGGTAAGTACAATGTTTTATTAGATGCATTATCTCAACAGTATGAATACTATATAATTTTACATGCACTATCTTTACCCATTTTAAAGTGGGTGCAATAAGTAAAATAAGAATGGCCTCAATATTCCCAAATCCATCAACTTGTCTATAAAGTGACCACTAATATTTTATCTTAGCTAAACTAATTTTTAGATGATCACTATTTTAAATACATAGGTCATCTGGTACATATTCCCAAATCAACACTATGAGAGATGATTTTTGTAGAATTGAATGCCTCCCCATCATCTAGCCATTTAGGTTTTTTAAAAAACATGAAAGGGTCCACTATAATTTATTTTGGGAGGGCATTAAACATGAAATAGAATAGTTTGTTTCATAATGTGAGATATTTTAGTGAAACAAAGGTGAAATAATCTTGACCCCAGGATTTCCTATTTTAATATATGTATGGTTCAATATTTCATTGAACTTCATTGAAGGACTACCAAATTTGGGAGGGAAATAATTGATTCTAGTATTCATGGATCACCTTTATAATTATTCCCATTTATTCACCCTCACCCATTATTTTACCACCTCCACCATTGAATAAATATTTCTCAAATTGATCTTATACATCCATGGATACGTACTTCAATAGTTTTAAATCAAGATTCTACTTTAAATAGTCACTTTTAGAAGGAAATTTTATACTACTATGGAACCCAACTTAAAAGGAGTTCCACCTACCATTCACAAATAAATGGCCAAACAAAAAAAAAATAACAAATGTTAGGAGACCTATCTATGTTGCTTTGATTATAATCAATAGACTCACTGGGCCAAATGGTTACCACTCATTAAATGGTGGTATAACTCCACATACCACACTTCCATTGAGATGACACCTTATATTTAAATTTATGGTCAGCCACCTCCCTTTATTCAAATATGCCTTCTTAGAAGTTCTAATGTATAAGTAGGTAATGCCACACTCATCCCACATTCAAATATCCTTCACACTATTAAGGATAAATTTCATATGGAACAGAACCATGTGAATCAATAGGCCAATCAACACCACTCAAAGTAATATTTCAATATAAGTGACATGGTTTTTCTCTAGCTAAAGGCTTATAATGAGTCCTCCTTGAAGGTAAAGGGTCATCATAAGCTAACACATAAGTATTATAGTTATTATAAAGTTCTCCAAAATATTGGTCCCATGGAATACAAGATGAAGCATCCATTTTCATCAAATATACATCTTATTTTCCATGTCTCATGTTTGAATAAGGTCATTGGTCATCATGTTTGAGATCAAACTACACTTCTTGAGCTTGATAATGAAGACTCTCTTCTTGGAACCTGAGATTATCCTAGAAAAGCGCTGCTTCTAGCTCTATAATTATGTTACAATAGATATTTTGGCACAATGGTATGGCATTCAATTAGAAGACACAATGTGGTAATCCCTACTCTAATAATAGTAGTAGTTCCCTCATCTAAAGCTTTGAGGACAAAGTGTTTTCAAGGAGAAGGGCATGTTAATACCCCTCCATCCTAACTCTTTTTTTTGTATTAGGTGTGATTAATAAAAGCTTGGATGCATATGCTTTATAATTTGTCACATTTTCTATTTTTAATTATCCCATATGTATTTGAATTATTAGTTGTCTTGGGAAAATTAGTTTAAATAGAGATCTTGTGTGAAGGAAGGATCTATTGAATATTTTGTATTGAGTCATGCTCAAAATAATTTTCCCCCCTAAAGAGGCATGTGATACTTTATAGTGTACCTCTAGTATTTCAATACAATATTTATATCTTCTTTTAGTTCAATGTATATTTTTTATATTTTTGTTATTATATTAATCAGTCTAAAATTTGTTTCTTATCAAACAAATTGTGTTTTCAGTGTGATGTATTGTAAATTGAACTATAAAATTTTATTATACTTTATGAATTTTTAATTTTCTCATTTAAAAGGAAGTCTTACATAGACTGATAATAATTATTTTTTATTTTCCATTCAATTATTATAATCACATTTGATTGATAAATTAAAACAATGACATGAAGTAGACATATAACATGTAAATTAACTTGACATAATAAATAAGAACCCATTTTTCATAGTAAAAGCACTACTAAATTAAAATTGATAAAACTATTGTAGATATTTTAAAAGGAGAATTGTAAGCTATAAAAGGGGCACTAAAAAATAGTTAATTATCAATATATTGTATCTTAGTGATTTCAATGTCATTTACAGTTGTTGAAGATGTTCTTTCCCATTAAATGAACTTAGATTGAACCAAATTCTCAATTGGTTGAATATGATGTGAAATCAAGGCCAACGCAGCCCCAATAAACTTTAGGTGAATGTAATTTCTTACAAGAGTCTTGGTTGGCCCAATTACATATCAAATTAAACCAAATACTGATTTGGTTCAATGTGGCAAACAATCAAGGCTAAAAGATCCCTAATTGATAATAGATGGATACAATTTCTCACATGGACCTTGATTGGCCCCAATTAGGTATAAAATTCAATTAAATACTTGATTAGTTTAATATGGTGTGAAAACAAGGCCAATTGAGGCTTAACATATGGATGTAATTCCTTACAATAGGCTCAATTGGGCCCAATTCATATAATATTGAATTAAATATTTAATTAGTTGAATTGGGTGTGTAATTAGGACCAACATATCCCTAATTGACATTAAATAGATGTAAATCTTTGCATGGGGATTGGTTATGCCCAATTATTTATCATATTAAACCAAATATTCAATTGGTTGAATATGGTGTACAATTAGTTCAAATAAAGCCCCAGTTGACATTAAATGGACATAATTATTTTCAAAAGGCTCGGTTGGCCAACATTACATATCATATTGAACTAAATACATGATTTGTTCAATATGGTATGCAATTAGGGCTAATGGATTCTAAATTGAGAATAGGCTAATGGACCCTAATTGCATATCATATTGAACCAAATATTTGATTGGTTTAATATTGTATATAATATGGGCCAAAAAATACCAAATTGGCATTACATGGATGTGATTTATTGTATAGGGCTCGATTGGTCATAATTTTATATCATATTAAACCAAATACTTGATTAGTTCAATATGTGTGTAGTCAAGGCCAACATATCCCCAATCAACATTAGATGGATGAAATTTATTTCACCAAGCTTGGTTGGACCCAAACCTATGAAATTGAATCAAATACATGTTTATTTTAATATGGTGTGAAATCAAGGAAAATGAATCCCCAATTGACATTAGATGGATGTAATTAGTTACACAAGGTTTGGTTGGCCCCAATTGTGTATAAAATCAAAATAAATACTTGACTTTTTGAATATGGTATGTAATAGGGTCCATCATAGCCCATATTAACATTATATGTATTTAATTCCTTACACAAGGTGTGTTTACTCCCAATAGCATATGAGATTGAATTAAATACTTGATTTGTTGATTATTATGTGAAATCAAGGCCAAAAAACCCTTAATTAACATTATATGGACATAAATATTTACACAAGCCTTTGTTGGCCCTAGTTTTGTATCATATTGAAAATAATAATCAATTTACTTAATATGGTATGTAATTAGGGTCAATGGAGCCCTTATTGATAGTATAATGTGCAATCTCTTTCATAAGGCTTGGTTGGCCTCAATTTTCTATGATATTGAACCAAATACTTCATTGGTTCAATATGGAATGAAATCATGGCCAACAAAGCTAAAATAAACCTTCGATGAAAGCAATTCCTTATAATGGGCCTTATTGACCCCAATTGCATATCAAACTAAAACAAATACTTAATTGATTAGACATGGTGTTTAATCAAATATAACAAATCCCCAATTGACATTAGATGGGTGTGATTCCTTACATGGAGATAATTTATCCACAATTTAATATCATGCTAAACTAAATACTCAATTGGTTGAATATGGTGTGCAATTGGGGCCAAATAGCCCAAATTAACATTATATGGACATAGTTCCTTGTGTGGAGCTTGATTGGCCCCAATTGCATATCAGATTGAAAAAATACTTAGATGGTACAATATGGTGTGTAATTGGGGCCAAAAAATCCCCAATTGACATTAGATATATGCAATTTCTTGCACAAAACTCAATTACATATCAAAGTGATATAAATACCTAATTAAATATGGTGTGAAATCAAGGCCAACAGAGCCCCATTTAACATTATATGGATGTAATTCCTTACTTGGGGCTTGATTGACCCAAAATGCATATTTTATTGAATCAAATAGTCAATTTGTTCATTATGGTATGTAATCAAAGCTAATAGAGTCCCAATTAACATTAGATGGATGCAATTCTTTACACATGGATTAGTTAGCCCTAATTGGATATCATATTGAACCAAATACTTGATTCATTTGATATGATGTGCAATTGGGGCCAAAAAAGATCCAAATTACATTATATGGACATAATTCCTTACAGAGGCTAAGTTGGACACAATTGTATATTATATCAAACCAAATACTCAATTGGTTCAATATTATGTGAAATTGAGTCCAACAAAGCCCCAATTAACATTATATGGATGTAATTTATTACATGGGGATTGGTTGGCCCCAATTGCATATGAGATTGATCAAAACACTTGATTGGTTAAATATGGTGTGAAACTAGGTTAAATATAACCCCAATTGACATTAGATGGATGTAATTCCTTACAAGGGTTCAATTAGCCCTAGTTGATGTAACATCCTTACTAGGATCTAACTAGAAATACATAATTGTTAAAAAAATAAAACATATGTAAAATTAGTCACATGTCGAGAGTCTAACAAATATAATAGTGTGCAAACATGACATTAACTCATATTATAACATAAAATACAGATCTATAATGAGATAAAGATAACTCAATATAGAAAGTAATTATAACATTTAAAACTCAACTTATCCAAATACATAATTACCACTATCAATGTGCATCATTGTATAATTACAACTCTTCATGACAATTTTTTAATAAAAAGTACAATATAATACAACGTTCAAATAAGATATTTGGCTACCCCAGAGCATAGTTCCCAAACTTCAAGTATCTATGGAAATATCAAGTGTCATCCTGATAAATAATACTTTTATGGGTAGGGAGAGAATCATCTGAGTGCTTTTCTACACTAACCACAGACCAAAAATCCCGTGCACTAATCCCATTAGTAAATGGCCCACCCTTCATAGATGGGCAAATAGTGATGGGATGGTAATCTAGAGAGACTAGAAAGTACTTGTGTGTTGTATGATTCTATACTAAATATGTGATATACCATATAAATACATTCTATTGTAATATATCACACAAAAATTTGAATCACACTTATGAAATGATAATGTTTCACTAAACATATTTTGGCCCAAAGGTTTACAAATAGTAATTTAAAAGTGATCTATAGATCTATAAATTTCATTCACACCACCTGATCAAATTGTCTTCATCTAACATTCCTATGTTAGTAAGTTAGTGAAGTCCATCTCACTCCTTACTCAAAATTAGTAATGTAGATTGATCAAATATAATTCAAACAAAATATTCAATAACTTATATCCTTTTATCAAATGCATCACATGACTCACTATACATAGGAGTAATAAAAACATACATTTAGTTTATCAAACATATGCATGAATCTTTCATTATATTATATCCCATACTATAAATAATGATTAAAAATATACCACTAGGTAAACATATAATTTAACTGTACATTTCAATAATATAATTTATTTCCAATTATCTACACCCTATGGCAACCCATATTACCACAATCAAGTGTTCTAAGACTTAATTACCAGTTTTCTACAATCAATCATATCAAATAGTCTCAAATTCATGGAAACACAAGCATTATATGAGTAAATATATATAATAAAACCAATAATCATCCACACATAACATACCAACACAACATTAGCTAAAATCTCAAGTTTGCATACACACATACACAAGTCTTACCAACTGTAATAACACACGCTATCCACAACAACAACTAGTATGTATACAATAAATAGTCAAATGTAGATATGAGTTAGTCATAATATTTAGAAACATGTACTACCCAAGTACAACATACCTTCATACCATAATACCCTATGATATCCCATACTTTCATAGGCTCCCAACTACATAACAACACATAATGCAAACTTATGATTTTCAAAAATCAACTGATTCATATAGATAATACAAGAAAAAAATACAAAGTATGCCTCTCGAGTATATCCTAAATTAAACTTCATACAGTCATACCAAAGTATCAAAACATATAAACATGCATCACAATACACTATTGTGTATTTGAGTATAGATAAACATTTATACATAATAACACACTCATAATATGTAATGTACACAAGTATTTCATACATATGACTAACAATCATTCATATTATTAGTAGTGAGTCAAATATTTCATAAACCCATTATGACTCTTACCTACTAACAACTAATTTATTTCAAGGAGGTTATTCTAGGGGTTATAGTCCTTGGTTTCTATGTAACTTAATGATTTATTAAAATCATTTAATGAACTATAGTTTTAATCCCTATATTTGAATACTTATACATCATAACATATACTACACTCCTGTCCAACATAAATATGTGTCCATCTATCTAATCTTAAAACTTATCTCTCACCAAGAGGAGAAAACATTCTCCCAAAAATTCCAAGGGAGTACAGTCAAACAACATTCAAAAATAATTCCCATTTAAGAGAATACTAAATCAACATTATGCATATATGAATCCTTTTAGCAGCATCATAATAATGTCAAAAGAGAATAAGATAATAAAAATTCACCTTTATGCTAACTAAAATGGATGACACTTCTTCTTAAACCACATATCTTACGAGTACAAATTCCATAAATAAACACCAAAGGAATTATCCAACAATACAAAAACACTCTACTAAGAAGATTTCCACCACCCTAGGTGGCACTAAAATAAAAATGGTCTTATGATATTTTCCACTCCTAGGATTTATGAATATAGACACAAACTAAACACATATTTTTAAGTGAGAAGCATCTCGTACATATAAAACACTCACAAAACATAAAACACAAATGGTGAAGGTGACCTGATTACCAAGAAGGATGTAACACACTCGAGCTATTCAATCTAAGTGATCAAACTATGGTAGAAAGTTTTTTTTCATAACTCATGAACTATGTTATATACCCATCTACCTAATCCTTGAATAAAACCATCTCTATTGGGACACTCGATCTCTTAAATAACTCAAAGGAGTATGATTGCTCTTAAGGGTAAACACTCAATATTCCATACACTTTTTAGGAATGTCACAAAACTCCAATTATGGTGTAACATGGTTCTACACTGAGACACTGCAAGTCCAAATATTAGTTTAAATCTTCATGTCATTAGGTTTCCAAGACCAAAAAATGCTAATGGACTCATTAGGTCCTATAATTTAAGCCTTAGCTCTAATACCACATGTAATATCCCTATTAGGATCTAACTAAAAATACATAATTTTTTAAAAAATAAACACATATGCAAAAGTAGACTACATCTAAAGAGTCTAACAGAGATATCAGTGTACAAAGATGACATCAACTCATATTAAAACATAAAATACATATCTATAATGAGAAAAGGATAACTCAATATAGAAAGTAATTATAACATTTTAAACTCAACTTATCTAAATACACAATTACCACTGTTAATGTGCATCAATGTATAATTACAACTCTTCATGAAATTTTTTTCAATAATAAATATAAGATAATACAAAGTATAAATAAGATACTTGGCTACCTAAGAGCATAGTTTCCAAACTTCAAGTATTTGTGGCAATCTCAAGTGTCATATCAATAAGTAGTATTATTGTGGGGAGGTAGAGAATCATCCTGGCACTTTTCCACACCAACCATGGACCAATGATCCCCCACACTAATCCCATCAGTAAATAGCCCTCCCTTCATAGATGGGTTGATAGTGACAGCATGGGAATCTAGAGAGACAAGCAAGTACCTGTGTGTTGTATAATTTTACACTAAACATGCAGTGTATCATAGAAATCCATTATATTTCAAGATAACACAAAAACATGTAAATAAAACTTATGAAATGATAATGTCTCACTAAACATACTTTGGCCCAAAATTTTACAAATAGTAATATAAAACTGATCTATAGATCTATCAATTTCATGCACACCACCTGATCAGAATGCCTTCATTTAACATTGTTATGCCAATAAGCCAATGAAGTCCATCTTACTCCTTACTTCACATTAACAATGCATATTGGTCAAATATAATTCAACCACAAGATTCAATAACTTACATCCTTCTAATAAATGCCTCACATGACTTACTATACATAGGATTAATAACAAAATACATTTAGTCCATCAAACATATGCATGAATCTTTCATTATATTTTATCCTATACTAGAAATAATGATTATAAATATACCACCAAGGTAAACATAAAATTTAACTATACATTTCAACAATATAATTAGTTTTTAGTTATCTACACCCTATGACAACCCATATTACCATAATCAAATGTTCTAAGACTTAATTACTAGTTTTCTACAATCAATCATACAAAATAGTCTCAAATTCATGGAAACACAAGAATTATATGAGTAACTATATATAACAAAACTAATCATCCCCATAGAACATAATAACATACCAACACAACATTAGCTAAAATCTCAAGTTTGCATACATACATACACAAGTCTCACCAACTCTAACAACACATGTTATCCACAACAACAACTAGTATGTATATAGTAAATAGTCAAATGTAGATATGATTATTCATAATATTTACAACATGTAATCTCCAATTACAAAACACCTTCATACTTTAATACCCTATGATATCCCATACTATCATAGGTTCCAAACTACATAATAACACATAACGCAAACTTATGATTTTCAAAACTCAAATGATTTATGTAGATAATAAAATCAAACAATATGGATTATACTTACCAGGTATACCCTAAATCAAACTTCATACATGCATGCCAAAGTATCACAACATATAAACATGCATCATGATGCACCATCATGCATTTGAGTATAGCCAAACATTTATACATAATAACACACTCATAGTTTCTAAGGTACACAAGTATTTCATACATATGACTAACATTCATTTATATTATTAGTAGTGAGTCAGATATTTCATAAACCCATTATTACTTTTCCCTACTAACAACTCATTTTCTGTAAGGAGGTTGTTTTAGGGGTTATAGTCCCTGGTTTCTATGTAACTTAATGACTTATTCAAATCATCTATTGAACTATAGGTTTAATCCCTATATATGAATACTTACACATCATATCATACACTGCACTCATGTATTCAATGCAGAATACATATACAACTAGTCAATCAATCATATGCAAAGAAAATAGAGAATCCATAAACCCATTATAATATTCAATTAAACATTCCATTCAATTTTCTAGGCTATAGTTTCATATCCCTAAGAAATTTAATATCATCAATCAGTCCATAGGTACATTCCTTAGGTATGAATACTTGCATACTATAAATAGTACCACATGTAAGTACCCCAAAGCTAAGAGAATACTAAAACCTGATTCACTTAAATGTTTTAGTCAAGAACCTCTCACATGTTTAAGTGCATTTGTATGAATATGGTCGTACCTAAGGTTAGCAACTTGTATTTTTGGTAACATAGTTTCACATTTCACGAGGTTTCATGAACACATGTTTATATTGATAATAAATTAGAGGTATATAATCTGAAATACCCAAAGTATGATAACTCTTTCAATGACTCTTAAATCCTAAGATATATTGATTTCCTTTTTAAAAATATGCTCAGCAATGACATTATTATCTTTTACATTTCATGGTTAAATATTTAGTCAATATAACTTTATTGATAGGCTAATAACAATAATTTTGAATATTAAAAGAGAATTAATCACATTTATTATCATTATACCGCACTATAAACCACCAAGGTATGTAGATCACTATAGCCAATTGATTTTTTGTACCTACAACTATCCTAATTCAGTATACCATAGTATACTTAAAGTATTATACTTTCTATAATAGGTATATCACCACATACCGTATGTATAATATTAATTTAATTGGTGTACTCAATTTAGCTTACAATGATGGAGTGGGTGATATCAACATTTTATTAGTTATTCATCTTAGAAAAGTATAATCAAGTTCTCATAAGGGTAGTGATAAATTTAAATCAAAGGCTTCAATATATATATATATATATATATATATATATATATATATATATATATATATATATAAGATAAGATAAGATAAGCAATAGTGATGTACTCACCATATAAATACATTTAGTGTCTTTAATAAATATAAACTATTTGAGGATATAAGACACGGTCATATCCACTTGTACTCAAGCTTATAATGTATATTTAACCTAATCACTTTTCCAAGGAAAACAACACTTGTATCATGGAAAATAAATATACATATAAATATTTCATCATCACTTATAATAAGCTCAAAATCACTAAAAAAATATCCTATTAAAATGGAATACATCACATTATATTATAATCTCTTTGATCAGTATTAAATTCTTTCCTATTCGAATCCTACTCAAGGATACTATAATGCATGGGTTAATTTTCATCTACTTGAAAGCTAAAATCCTTGTACTATTATTTTATAACCTAGATCAATCTCTAACCTTGATGTTTTATTATCTACCAATCTTGATAGGAAATAAATTAGATTGATGGCTTTAGCATTTAGGCTTTAGATCAATGGTTTTAGGTCAATAGATTTAGGCTTTAGGAAATAAATAAATCTTGAAACTTTGGTTTATATTTCATCTTAGTTTGAGCATTTATCAAATCAATGCCTGCACACCAATTCAATTAGGCATAATACATGTATTACAAGAGTGATGCCTAAATGTTAACAAATTCTAAAATACATAGGTCGCACCTCATTAGGTAGTCTCTAATTTATAAAGATAACCATACTTATATGTAGTTTGATGCCCTATCAAACATATTTTCAAGCTTATGTTATCATTTAATAAAGTATACTATAGCAAGTTATTTAAGACTCACACACAAACACACATATATTTCAGGAGAATATATATATTCTCCTGAAATGCCAAATAAAGCCATAATTGATTGTGATGCCATTTTGAAATCTGTTGGAATAGTAGCCAAAATTATGATGCTCTTCCTACATTTGTATTTTCTTTATGGTTTATAAGGATTGTATGGTGCTTATATTTTGTAAATTCACTACTAGGATTATATTTATAATATACTGTACATGTTTAATTATCTATATTTTCTATGGGCTGATGCTTAACTAATAAAAATCTTATATATATATATATATATATATATATAACAGGTGACAAAATCATACTTATAATTTTATAAATTTAGATTCGAAGGTAAGACCCCCCTTTTTCTCTTATAAGGTAGTGTGAGTTATCTAAATGGTATAACCTTGGTTAAATTCTATTAATCAAATATATATATATATATATATATATATATATATATATATATATATATATATATATATATATATATATATATATGATTAATTATGATGCTCTTCCTACCATTTGTATTTTCTTTATGGTTTATAAGGATTGTATGGTGCTTATATTTTGTAAATTCACTACTAGGATTATATTTATAATATACTTTACATGTTTAATTATCTATATTTTCTATGGGGTGATGCTTAACTGATAAAAATCTGATTATATATATATATATATATAACAAGTGACAAAATCAGATTTATAGTTTTATAAATTTAGATTCGAAGGTAAGACCCCCCTTTTTCTCTTATAAGGCAGTGTGAGTTATCTAAATGGTATAACCTCGGTTCAATTCTATTAATCAAATATATATATATATATATATATATATATATATATATATATATATATATATATATATATATATATATATATATATATATATAACAGGTGACAAAATCATATTTATAATTTTATAAATTTAGATTCAAAGGTAAGACCCTGGTTTTTCTCTTATAAGGCAGTGTGAGTTATCTAAATGGTATAACCTTGGTTCAATTATATTAATCAAATCCCATTTAATAAGGACTTATATTATTTGGATTTAATATTATTATTCACAATTTAATAAAACTATTCCACACAAAAATTAAGATCAACAAATCATTAATTTGAAAGACACCACCTACTGATAAAATTCATTTGTAGATCTCCTGTGTTTTTTCTTCTCCATGCTACGTCCTTTCTTCTTTCTTCTCCAATGCATAGATTATGCTAATTCCCTTTCAATATTTCTCTTAAATAAAAAATAGATGCTAAATTCTTTTACAATTTTTTTGTATTTGTATTTGTTTTTGTTTTAATCTTTTTTTTTGTTTTTGTTAATTTTAATTTATTTTTCTCTTTTTTCTAATTTTAATGTTTTTCTCTTTTTTTAAAAAGAAAATATTTCTCTTTATATAATTTAATATGAAACTCCAATTTTATATTAAATCAATTTAACATTTAATTATGCTTTAGCAATTTAATGGTAAAATCATAAATAATAACAAGTATTAAATTTTACCTTTATTAATTTTGCATTTATGCATATTAATGACACATTAGGATAAACACAAAAGAAAATTTATTTCTATAAGTTTACCTAGTCATGCAATCATAGAAAATAAAAATTTAAACAAAAACTAAAATAATCATTAAATGTATTTTCTACCATGATTAATTATCATGGTGTGTGCAAGGTTTTGCTAGTTATCTATTGACTAGTGATGTCTTCATCTATATCATCCTCTTTGATGATGCTCTCCTTCTGGTAGGCTCGAGGGAATAATTCTCCTATGTCCACCTCACAACACATAGGTAATTACATCTTTTCACATGATAATCATAAGCAACAATATATAACTAAAACAATTAATTAATATGCTTAAAATGTAATCACATACATAAATTAGTTCATAATAAGCAATCATGTATTATCATCTAACTAAGAAACATTATTTTATCCCTAAATAGCATAAATCTCAAGCTTAGTCATAAATATAACTAAATCTGAATTTGTTAATTGTAGATATCCATGGATAATCCGGTAATTTTTATTTGGTGAGGAATTGGGATGTAATAATTACATATTATATTGATCCAAATAATCAATTATTTAAATATCATGTGTTTAATCAATGTTGATTAAGCCCTAATTAACATTACATAGATGTAATTCCTTGCATGTGGATCACTTGGCCCCAATTTCATATGAGAGTGAATTAAACATTTGATTGGTTGAATATGGTTTGCAATGGGGGCCAAAGGAGCCTTAATTGCCATCAGATGGATGAAATTACTTGCACAAGTCTTGGTTGGCCCTAGTTACATATGATATTAAATGAAATACTTGATTTGTTCAATATGGTCTACAATTGAGGCCTAAGGATTCTTAATTCACATTAGATGAATAAATTTCCTTATTTGAGGCTCGATTGGACCCAATTGTGTATCATGTTGAGCCAAATACTTGATTGGATCAATATGGTTTGTAATTGGGACCAATTAAAACCCAAATTATATTAGATGGATATAATTCCTTACATGGGGACAACAAATCCCCAATTAACATCATTATTATTTTTTAATGTAAAATATAATTATTGTGTTTTTTTAGTTATTGATATGGTTTTTTAATTATTTTAATATGGATTGGATGAATAAGATAAATTTAATATATATATATAATTTTTTTTCTTGTGGCAAACTATCACTCTCTCTTCATGGTGATGATTACCCCACTAAGATAATTATCATCTCGGCTATCACTACCACATAGACTACATATTCACAACTCAGAACCTCTTGTATGATGATAACCACATAGAAGATCCTTTGGAACAACACATGATTATGCTAACATGTCTAGTTTTAGTGCTTTAAGATAATATTTCCCAGGTCCATTAACATCACATACATCATTTATTTATATTAGAGATCATGTTGTTATTTATTCCCCTAGACCAGGACAATCATGAATTGACATTCTTGAAGAGCACGAACATGGGAAACATCTACATCCACCTAAATTGGATGAAAATCTTAGTATTTATATTATATGAAAATATTTAAATTGGTTTTGTAAGTCAACAAACAATTACTTACAAACATCACATTTAAAATTTTCTCATTTACTATTTATCCATAGAAAGTGTAGGCTATCAACTTTTTTAGTTCTAAATATTATAATATAATTTTTATTAAATAATTTTGAATTCACATACATGTACTTTAATTATCTCATTAAATTATAATTCAAAAATGTTCAATAATATCAATTTACTTTAATTCATAGTGTCACTATGTTAATATAACTTTTTTGTTTTCATATAAAAATTATTTCAATCCTATTTTAAATTAAATTTTATTTTAAATAATAGGTTTTGATGAAAATTTATGGTGAAATTGCATTTATGGTTATATCAAACTTAGACACAACATAATTAATGTAAGTTCAAAATCAAATTAGAGTGTCCATTAACTTATTACAACTTGCGATATTGGAGAACTACAAGAGGGGGTATATTTTGAAAACACAAGTGTTGTTTTTTTATGAATTTTCCTAAACATTTTATATTGTCTTAGATCCATAGGTATTTCTCCAATATCTTCCTATGTTAGCATAAGATGGGAGGTTCAACAAAAAACCTATGGGAAGGAAAAGAAAATGGAAAGGGAAAGATAACGAGAACCAAATATATAGAATAATAGAAAGATAACTAGATGAGGAAAAATAACTAATAAGTTAATTTTACTATTCATTTTTTATTTTCAAGCTATTGTTTTGAAATATTACACAACTTGGGGATCTACCAATTTTATTTGGGATTTTTTTTTGCATTAGTAATCTGGTTTTAAATTTAAAAATGGGATACCTTTTTTATTCTATTAAAGGTTATTTTATTTTTATTTTTGATTGTGATCAAACTCTTGTTTTACAATATTTATTAAAACACATAGAAAATCTCAACAAATTAGATTAGATCTCTTTTATAAGAAATAATAGGTCAGAAAGCATTAGGGTTTTAGATGACATATAAATAAAAGATAACTTTAATTCTCCACCAAAAAATGAATGTAAACCCTCACTACCCTCTATGGTTCCCAAAAATTACCACATAAGCTCACACGGGAGAAAAAATGTACTTATTTTGCTCAATGATCATGGTGATGTGTGAAAATATAAATCAATTTATAATTTTCTATCTTGTTTAATAACATTGACTAGGCACATTTTCAATCACTATGAGTCAACCCATCTATATTGGCCAAATTTTCCTGAAGATAAAAAATATATGATAGATTGATATCATTTTATGGGTTCAAATCAGTAATAAATAAGAAGACACTCCAATCAATGGGAAATTCCCTTATCAGGGCAAGTGAAATTTCATGTAAAAAATCAAGGGGAAACCTAAAGAACAATGGAAGAATATTCATAAAAATAATTACATAAAAGAAAAGTGGAGAAACATGATTAAAAAGTGGATAATAAGCAAGAATAAGATGGAATAAAATGAAATAATATGTGTATATTTAAAGGCAAAATTGAAAAGTATTGAAAAGAATCTAATTACACATTGCATGGCTAAAAGACCTAAAAGGAATCTCAGTAGATTTTGTAATTTTTAACATGTCATATCCTTATATCTGTTTGATTTTTTTTTATTTTTTATTATAGTTGTGTAATCTAATCTTTATTTTAATGCTTATTCTATACAATATATTTGAGTGCATGCCCAAGATAAGGAAGATATTTTCATTAAAAGGAATGGGTTTTGTCAAATTGTCATAACAATATATGTAATATCTTATATATAATTATGTTCTCATAGTTTTTTTATTTCTTGGCTTATTTGTATTGATTAATATATAAAAAATAGTTTCCTATTTATAGGAAAAAAATCAATGTATGGCACTACCAAAAGACCACATTGAAGTGACAATGATAGAAGACTCAAAATCCATTATGCAATTCTTCAATGCAAGAAAAGTCTATAAATAATTACTAATTCCTCAACTGATATTTTTTTTTAAATGTAAATTTTGATAATTTTATTTGAATTTTTTATCAAATTTGTATGTTGTTGGGATAGATTTGCATTGAAAAAATATCATTTAAGAAGAAGATAGGGTTTTATATCATGGTGACTTTGACAATGGTAATGATGATGATGATGAATATGATCATGATGATATGAATGAAGAATATAATTTGGATTAGAGATTTTAAATAATCATTTTTATGTATTTTATAATAAGAAGCATTTCATAGTTGCTAAAACTTTAATTGTTGTTGATATTTAGTAAGTGTTCATTGATTCATAACACTTACATTATGATCACTATAATATTATTTTTTATTTGTTGGTATTAATATTCATTTGATTATTATGAACTTTATTTGTAACTATAGTCTGTGGATTGTATGTATTATTATTTTTTATTTATTACTTTATGAATATTATATTAATGAAATTTTACTAGTACATTATTAAATTTTCCATAATAATCATTGTTGCCATTGATTCCAACTACAAATAATAATATAAACAAAAAACATATTTATCATGTAATTAATCAACATAAATAAAATTTAATATTTTTTAAAAATGATGTAAAATGTGACAATAATGCACTATATTTTTGTTCTATTTTTTAGATTTATTACACAATCAACATCACATTGTGTACCCTCAAAGATTAATGCAAATCTATCAAAGGTAACTATCATTGATGTGACTCATGACATAATGGTCGGTGTTAGATATAATGAAAATATTTTGTGGAAAAATAAAATAAAAATTCAAGTGAATTGAATCACACATGATGTGCATTTTTTTCAATCTAATTTTGGACATGAATCAATTGATACATATACTTGTTGATGAAAATTTTGTGTCAAACAAAGTGTGTTTCTTTTTCCACTAAACTATTTTGATCTATCTCTAAGATAATAAAATTTAGGTTGGAATAACCTAGCCTAATGAAAATTACATTGTAAAGACCTTCATGGTAGAAATGAAAAAAATTAGGCAAAAAAATAAGTGATTTTAACACTAATACTGATGTTAAATCATTGATATATACTAGTGATGTCAGAACAGATAATGTAACTAGTCTATGAGATATTGAGATCGGATTGTATTTTCCATTTCATAATTTAATAGGAAAGAAATTTTGTGTGTATGTATCAAACCTCTATAGCATTTTCACTCAATCAATAAAGCATGTGTGGTTGCTCCTAGTCTTAGTTTATATCTATAATTTATCCCCTTAAGAGAGAGTGTCTTGGTTCAAGAGTGAGGTAGTCATTAATTTATCCCTATCATTCCCATCTATTAGGACCCATTCATCATAACTCATCTCTTTTATATTAAATATTATTATTAAAAGCTTCAAATGCATATGTTTTTTAAGTCATCCCATTGGTTATTTTATAATTTCCCCACATGTATGGGGAGTAGTAGTTATCTTGAGTATATTATTTTAAACATAAAATTTATGTAATAGGAAAGGGCATATATTCAATATTTGTATTTAGTAATTCTCAAAAGAAGTTCCCCTTCAAACAATCCCTTGATATATTATGGTCTAACGTCTATCAATTTTGGTGTATAATTGTTATATTTCCATTACTAGATTAATGTGTAGGAAGATTCCTAATATTTAGTATCAGAGCATTTTATAGGACCATTTTTGGTAGCAATTTCATGAGTTTAGGACTCTCTACTACTATTCATCATACACTCTCCCCTTTCCCTATTGAGATATTAGTCATCAAAAAGTGGTAAAATGGTGGAAGCACTAATGTTTTTCACCTAAATCTACCAAAAAACATTTCATCTCTATTTTATTTAGGGTTACAAACTATGTTATAGAAAATTTTAAAACTAAGAGAAAGTTGTCAATTTGGGCCTAAGTGGTTATTGATTTTACTTGATTCTTTGGAGTGATGGATTATGCCTCAATATGCAAGTAATTAGACAACATTGTATATATACTTGTACTTCCACATATATTAGGGTCTATATAAGACTCATTTTTTTCCATAGTTTGTCCTAGGTAGCCTTCAATTATTTATTTCTATTATGCACTGATAAGTGGTTAGCCTCAAGAAATTACTTGCACCATACCTTAGAGATGGGATATTGGGATACAAGATGTTTATCCTCCATACCTAGAGCTTTAAATTATTAGGATGACACTATTTTATGAATAAAATCAATATAAGTGAAATCTCATAGAACAAACACAACCTATAGTAACCTTCCTTTTAACCCTGACATTCTTACAATCAAAGATATAACTTTGATTTCTTAGGAAAATTAGTACTAGTAAAGATAACAAAAAGGGTTAAAATATTTTAGCATCTAAAAGAAACATATTAATATTAAAATTTGAATGGGTGTGAATAATTTAGGATAGTTACCTAAACTCAGTGCAGTAGCGAGATAATAGAAGAGCATAAACAAAGTTTGGAAAAAAAATCCACTTGTTATCCCAAAATGCTTTTCTCTCCATGTTGATCATATATATATATATATATATATATATATATATATATATATATATATATATATATATATATATATATTATATATATATATATATATTACATATATATATATATACATATATATATATACATATATATATATATATACATATATATACATATATGTATATATATATATGTAATATATATGTATATATATATATGTATATATATATGTATATATATATATATATATATGTATGTATGTACGTATGTATATGTATATGTGTATATATATACATATATATACATACACACACACACATATATACACACACACACACACACACATATATATATACACATATATATACATATATATATATATCAGATAACACTTTCCAAAACACCCCAGACCTCCCATATACTTATAAAAATGGAAAAAAAATTACTTAACCCAAATTGATTTTCTCTTTGCACTGATAATTTTTGTATATATCTCTAATAAAACTTTCTAGAACACCCTAGACATCCCATATGATCCTAACCTACTTTAGGGAAATGGAATAAAAAATTAATAACCCTCTAAATAACTATACATGGTCATGGATGAGCTCTAATATCAAGTTGTTGGCATCAATTCCCAATAGATAATCATTGCAGATACTTTTCAAGACATAAGTGGTTTTAATTCACAAACTGGTCCAGACAATAATTTTGAACATAACTCAAATCTTCGAAAAATGCCATGTGGTGTCAATTTGGATTTATTTAAATTTTATGTTAAAAGTTCCCACTTTTTGGATGGGTAGAATAATATTTTTAGTTTCATGATACTACATTTCAATACATGGTATCTATAGCCTCTTTCAATCTAGAGAAAAACATTATAAAATGGTTTCAATGGTATAAAAAAGTGGATGGTAGTCCAATCTGGTCAAAAAATTATGAATTCCTCTTGCCCAAGTACATATGAGTATTTCAAAATAGATTTATTCAATCTATATAAAATTTGTTCTATTTAGTAATATCATACAAAATTTTAAAAACTTGTCAATGGAACAAAATGAACAACAAATTACTTATTCAAAATTTGCTTCATAAGGGGCCCAAAATAGGATATTAAAGCTAAGGTGAAAATTTTTAAACCTCAAGATATGATGGCATCTATTGGATTAGCTAAATTAGTTGAAGATAAGTTCACAACTCAATATAGGTCTTCCAAACCCTACCCATTCATGAATTTCTTTTCATCTCGACTAGTTATAGTCCTAAACTTGAGAACTACACTCATTAAACACCTAGCATATGTTGAGATGCAAGCCTAGTGAGACAAATGATTGTGTTTCAATTGTGGTGATAAATTCACATTGGGTCATTATTGTGTGGAAAAAATAATATATACTTGATGTGGAATCACCTTCAAAGTCTAATGAATGGAACAATGTAATAGAAGCACAAGATGAAGAAAAAGAAGAAGACCTTGACATTAGAGAAGACCCAACTCTAAAAATTTATATGTATGTGTTGTCTAGTGTCACCATTCCTCAAATCATGAAGGTTAAATTTAATTCAAAAAAATCCCCTCACAATCTTTATTGATTCAGGTATCACACATAACTTCATGGATCCTTTGTGTACCAAACAAGTTGATTATTATGTGTATCCTTGTTCACCTTTTGAATTCATTGTAGCAAATGGAAGAGTCTTATATTATAATGGAAAATGATACAATTTCCAAATCTTAGTATGGAACTATAATTTATAATCACACATATTTTTTTCTACATCTAGGAGGTTATGATGTGGTTTTGGTAGCATAGGGGATTCATATGTGAGCACTTGTCCTACTATATTTTTTTGAGCTATGCATGTAATTAAATAACGAAGGCTAATGTTTAGAGGACTAACCCTAGGATTAGTAAACATAATTACTTCTCAAAAAATATAGAAGTTTTTGAAAAATGGATCCCATGGGGTTGTCACCTAACTTTACATCATTAATCTCATTGAATTATCTAATTCAAACCAACTATTGGATTTACAAGAATTATTATTGAAACATACCATTATATTTGAGAAAATTTTAGGTTTACCTCCATAATACCTATAGGATCATGCCACTCACATTATTCTAGGTAGTGTCCCCCCCAACATTCATCCTTACCTATACCCCTTCTTTAAAAAGACTAAGATTTAAAAATGGTGAAATAACTGTTGCAATTTGGATTCATTGCCCAAGCATCGGTCCATAGTCTTCACTCATACTACTAATACACAAAAATATGGGTGCTAATGAATTTTTATTTACTTTCATGCACTAAATAAACTCATAATTAAGGAAATTTTCTCCATCCCAGTGATTTATGAGATGGATGAACAACATGGAGCCCACTTCTTCTCAAATCTCATATTGAGGTCGGGATATCACAAAATTTATATCAAAGAAGAAGATATTCATAAGATAACCTTATACTCACAATATGGGCACTATGAATTTATGTTCATGTCATTTGGCCTCACTAATACTCCATCAACATTACAAAGCTTAATGAACAATATCTTCTAGTCATTAATTCAAAGATTCATCTTAGTCTTATTTGATGACATCCATTTTATAGTTACACACAGGAGGAGTTGTATTTCAAATAAACCTTTCATAGCCTTTATAAGAACCAATTATGTGTCAAATGGTCAAAGTGATATTTTAGATAAAATTAAATTAAATACATAGGGCATATCTTCTTGGAGGAGGGAATAAAGGTGGATCTATAAAAAATTATCTTTGAATTAATGCAAGTTATTTTCATTTATATGTGAAAAATTGTCCTTGAATTGTTTAAAATTGTTGTAGACTTCTACTAGATAATTTCCCCTCTTAATGGGAGAATTTAAATATTCTTAAGGACATTATATTACTTTTCATAAAAGTGAATGGTTAATAGACCTTGTTTGCTATTAGCTAATGATGATTCTGGGAAAATAATTACTATTAGATTAAAGTGTTTCTTGAATTTTATATTTGATTATAAATGAAACTTAATGGTAGCTTAAATATGTATAACATTATAAGATAATACTTATAGGCAAGATGGAATTTTATTAAGTAAAATATGATGAAAGAACCAATATAGGTTTGAAATTATTATTAACATGCTTTTATGTTTGCAAGGTTTTACTTTAGTGGTTCTCCTTATAAGCATGATAGGGTTTTATAATTATTGAGGGTATATCAAGAAATCCTAAAACTATTGGAAAAAATAAATAAATCTTGGAAATGAAAATAGGTATCCAATAACTATTTTACAATGGGAAAAATAAAGTAGAAACCATGTTCTTAATGGGTTTCATATCTAAACCTTGAAATGAAAAGATGATTAATTTAGTTATTGTTGTTATCATAAACATAAAATAAAAATATTCACTTCAACTAATGATAAAGAGTATTATTTTCTTTCTTATTTAGAGGTGCAAGTTGTGTTTTCATTTTATATATGAATACTTGAAAACATTTGAGTGTATAAATTAAGAGTCTAAATAGATACTGTAATAATAGACATGCATGATTATTTTCATTGGCAAGTATTTTGATCTTGTTCCATATAACTATATTTAATGTTCCTCTTATAGACAATTCAATATCACCTTCTATGACTAAGTGGTCCATTCTAAGCAAGATTGCTAAGTTGGATAGAAAGGATGACATCAAACCAAATAGGAGCAATACCTTATCTTTCCTTAATCCAAATTTTAATGATGAATTTATTTAAGACTTGGAAAGGACTAAATATTTCACCTAGACATTGAGATATGGAACCTTAAATTTCATATTCTATTTGTTTGGAAATATCTAAACTTTACAACTATCTACATAATATCAATTTTAGGGCATGTTTAGTGTTATACTTGTGAAAGTACTTGGTCACGCAAGAAGTTGTGTATGTCGATTATGTAAAGTAGAATGGTTGTATAATTTTTAATTGATATTGTATTTGTAAATTGTGTAAGTTTTAAATCATAAAAGGATGATGGAAACGTTGCATGGGGCACTTTATGTAGTTTTTGTTATATTCTGGAAGACTCAAAAGTGGTGTTCATGGTTGAGTTATGTTAAGGTTCTACAAGGATCTATGTAACATGCAGAGAAATAGAAAGTTATTTTAAGGAATCATAAACACTTATTTAATTGTATCTATCAAACTAAAGAGGTGTTATAAATTTCCTAATGGAACTTTAACATGTACCTACTATGGATTGTTACATGTTGTTATCTTAGCACAGTAGTTGATGTATGCACATCCCTTTGCATTACAAATGTTACAATTGAAATGTCTAATATAATACACAATTCTTCTTCATAATTTAATATGTTTAATGTTTGACTATATAGGATATGTGTAATAGAGGTTGTTGAATGTTGAATACACATGGTCTAGTGTCTGCATTGAAATATACAATAAAATGTTATATGTAAGTAATAGAACCTTACAAATTGATAGTACCATTACAAGACATTCAATTTATGTTATATTTAAATTAGGTTAATGTGTTGGGTTTTTTTACCCAAAATGGTTTCCCAAAGTGAAAATTATCTTGTGACTTTGTGTATGTGTGGTTGTCATTTTCTCTTCTTATGTTAAATTCACATTAAAAAAACTCTTCTTTGTGTTTGTTTATCATGTTCATAAGGCTTATCCTAAATGTTCCATATCATATCCAAAAGATTTTTAGAAATTTTTATATCATAAAATAAATGGTTTCCTTGTAATGTGAGCCTTATATAATAATCTTGAGTAAACAATATGACTAGAAGCACTAGAGTGAAAATTGAAATTTGTAATGGTTAAAACTTTGAATTGTGGAATCTTAATATGGAAGATCTCTTAATGGATAGAGATCATTGTATTTCCATTATAGACTTTCACCCACTAGAATGAAATTGAAAAACATTAGAGATGTCACTAGTTTAAGATAACATGAAGGCAAATGTTGAGATTACATGAGATGAATCTTGTGTACACCAAAATTTTATTTAAGTAAAATGAAATCACTCAAAGATAATATTACAAAAGATAAAAAAACAAGTGGAGAAAAACCCAATCTTTCATTAAGTTGAAAAACTCTCAAATGAGATGAGTACATACAGGAAAGTAAAAAAGTAACTCCTCCACAAAATAGATAATTAACACCTCTAAAAAAGTTGGTCAATAGGGCCAAGAATAGATGAGTAACTCCCATACCCAAAATACTCAGTCAAGGGAGTTACCTCCTAGTCACCCAGTCAACTTGCACACATAACCAAGTTTCTCTATGAAAGTAAGAAAACTCCAAGTCGGGGGGGAATCCCATAATAAATATATATGTGGGAAAAAAATAAAATCCATACACTAACACCCCAAATAACCACAACTTAGCTAGGTAGTGTAAAAAATAAATGGGTCTTAGTAACTAAGCGTAATGAGGTACCTATTGACCAAATTTGACCCCAAGTCAAAATTGGCCACCCCCTCCAAATTCAAACTTGGCATGGTCTTGTCATGTGTTCATGTAATTTTTGTATGATCCCTATAATCCTTCATTTAACCTTGTGAGCTTTATTTAAGGTTAGTTTGGAAAAGTTAAGATAAAGTCATATTTTAGACATATAGTGATTTAGGGATGTCATGAGGAAATAATTCATGGTGAAGTTGTGTCATATGTTATTAGGAGTTGATTAATGTCATTTTATATCCTAAACATCTTTTCATAAAATTTCATGAAGTTTTAGAAAATTAGAGGTTTATTTGCTAGCTCTACAGTGGTAAAAATGCATGAAAAGGTGATTTTTTGCTAACTTTATGCACATCAAAGTTACCCAAAAGATAAAAAAATGTACCATACACATTCCAAAGATATTTTAGTAGTTAATTAACTTCCACTCTTACTATAATAATAAAAAAAGTAAGATTCTTGATTTTCAACACTAGTTTGAGGAGTTAGAGGAAGTTGTAAGACTCTTGAAGTCACTTGCAAGAGAAAACAACTTCAGAACATCCTTTAGACTTTTACAGGTTAGGAAAAATCATTGTAAGAACTATAAATCTCCATAGTTGTAGGATTTTCTTTCTCTTCTTTAACATCCCCTTCATAAGCTAGTGAAGGTCAAAATCACGCAGATGGTACTTGTCATACAAGTAGAGTTTAGGGGTTATATTTTGGCCAAAATTTAGGACCCATATGGACTTCTAATTTTTTGAATTATTTGTTATTGGTGCTATCAGCTTTATGAACAATTTTTAAGTGCCAAAACTACTTTTTGAGAGCTCAAAACCCCACATGCTGAGTTTAGAGAAATTCTAGTGCAAAGTATAAGATTTTGGCTGCATGAAACTGGTTGGATTAATTTTTTAGATGCTTGTATATGCCTCACACACATTCACTCATCTCATTGGCACATGTGGATGTCTTTTGGGCAAGAAAAGTGGTTCTTGAGAGTAGTTTATAAGTGACTATCATATTTTCTAAGTTTATGAGTTCTCCAAGTGTTTTGGTGTATTAGAATGATTATTAATTGTCTTCCAATCTCTCTTAAACCCATTAATGGCTTCTTGATCACTCAAGTATTCTGTACAAGTCTCAAGAGTGATCACATTTTTGTTCATTTTATGGACTATGTTCTGTATGCATAGTAATTAGGTGATTTGAAGTAGTTTGAATGTGTATTTCAGAGATCTTGAGACTTTTTATTCATGTTAACTATGTTTATCCAATAGTGAAAATATATTTTTAGTCTTAACATTCATCCATATAACACTTTTCAAGGTTTCTCACAAAAGTTGTCTAATAATCACCTACAGGATTGATATGTTCTACAAATACAAAAAAAATCATGTTGTAAATGTATTATGAAGGTTATTAAGTCATGAAACATGGCAAGTTTCAAGTTTAACAATGCCAAAAATTGATGAGGGTCTCAAAAAATCTAAAATTCAAAAGTTGTAGACTGAGCTAATGGCCTAAGTTACATCCTGTAGGATTCTGTTTGTATGATTAGTGAGTATAGAGGTTGAGATGCCTTAAATAGGTTACTAAACATGAAATTAAATTATAATTCCTCTTGATGAGATTTTAACATTGTAAGATGGTAGGGTGTTAGGTTGTGGAGCTAAAAGCTTCACCAAGATGCAAATTGGAGGAGGTTGCTGAGTGCTAAAGCAACCGATGTCAGTCTGATCAACTGACATTGGTCATATCTAGTTACAGAGCAATCGACATCAGTTAGGAGTTGGCTGATGTTGGTCATCTCCAAATAGATAGGGACTGATGTTGGTCACTTGTGCATTCTAGAACTATTAGTTCCACGAATAGTTAGTTTGTTGAATGACCAGTTTGCATGTAAGGATTAATTTTAGTCTTGAGTTGCGAAGTCTAATTATTGTTTGCATGAGATCTATTTAAGAGACCCATGGGGCTATATTGTAATCAAGGACAAGGAAGAGATCCTTCCAATTGTAAGATCAGGTTGATCTATAGGTTGTGCAAGATCAGGTAAAAGATCTACATGGTAAGTAAGGTCATTTGATTTGTAGGTTGTTACAAGATCAAGGAAGATCTACTTGGAGTACTTTGAGTACTTGTGTACTGGCAATATTCTTACTGACTGGTGGAGGGTACAACTCTATGTTTGAGTTATGATTGTAATTGGTTGTGAGATTGTTAATACAAGATTGTGTATTGTCTCTCAAATTCTGTGTTGTTTCTAGTTTCTAGTTACTTATTACTTCTAGTTAAATTCCATGTTTAGTTGCTTATACAAAGGTAATCAAGAGTGCTCTTAATCCTAACAATTGGTGTAAGAGCTTTGTGAGCCAGGTCTTGTCAAGTGGTATCAGAGTGAGGTTGCATGTTCACAGATCCTAGTTCAGAGCAGGTTTGAGTTTGATTACAGGTCACTCTCAGGGGTTTCTGATTGAGTGGGAGTAAAGTAATGGTAGAAGAAAGTAAGCTAAAAATGGAGAAGTTTAACGGCAAGAATTATCAATTATGGAGGATGCAGATAGAAGATTATATGTATCAGAAAGATCTATACTTACCGTTGGGTGGGGTTGTAAGCAAGCCCATGGATATGAAAGATGAAGAATGGAATGTTCTTGATCGGAAGGCTCTGGGATATATAAGGTTGAGCCTAGAATCTATGATTTCCAACTTATCATAGGCTAAGACAATGGTAGAGTTAATGGAATCTTTGGAAAATCTATATGAAAAACCCTCAGCTTCGAATAAGGTATTTCTTATGAAGCAATTATTTAATTTACAAATGCAGGAAGGTGGATTGGTACATAGTCATCTTAGTGATTTCCATGGATTAGTAAATTAGTTAGTTTCAGTAAATATAGATTTTATGATGAAATTAAGGCTCTCTTAATCTTATGCTCCTTACTTGAAAGTTGGGATAGTTTGGTAATGGTAGTTAGTAATACTGTGTCTGCTTCAAATATCTTAAAAGTTGATGATGTTGTTAGTGTAATCTTGAATGAAGAAATTCACAGAAAAAGCATAGGGGAATCATCAGGGAATGCTTTAAGTGTTAAAAGCAGGGGAAGGCAAAGAGAGAAGATCGAGCAAGGGAAATCAAGGTCAAAGATAGGCAGGAGATCTAGATCCAGACATGGCAAGAAAATCTACTGGAATTGTGGAAAGAAAGGGCATGTAAAGAAAGATTGTTGGTTGGTAGAAGATCAGCATGAAGAAAATGAAGAAGCAGATGTTGCAGGTATTGTTGCACAGGATGCTTTTGTATGTTCCTTGGATAAAAGTGGAATCTTGGGTTTTAGATTCTAGTGCCTCTTTCCATGCAACCCCAAATAGAGAATTTTTCCATGATTATGTCCAAGGAGACTTTGGAGAGATTTATTTAGGGGATGGTAAGCCTTGTCAAATGGTTGGCAAAGGGAAAGTGCAGCTGAAATTGTAGACGAGCAACACATGGGTATTGAAGGAGGTCATGCATGTCCCAGTCCTGAAGTGAAACTTGATTTCTATAAGAAAATTGGGTGATAAGGGATGCACAATAACTCTCACAATGGAATCTTGGAAAGTTTCTAAGGGTGCACTTGTTTTAGCAAGAGGTAAGAAAGTAGGTACTCTTTATCTATCTACTTGTATTATTGATTCTCCTTTTAGTTTATCTACTTCAGATGTAGATGCGAAGATGTGGCTCCATAGGCTTGGTCACATGAATAAGAAAGGGATGCATGTTCTTGAGTCAAAAGGTAAGAGTTCAGATTCGGGAAGCATAGATCGAGATTTATGTAGGCAATAGAAGAAAGTGAGGTTTATTGATACTAATGCTACAAGAAAGAATCATGTTCATTACATAAAGAGAAAATCTGATGTTTTTGACAAGAATAGGAAAGCTTTGGTGTTTATGGAGAAGATGATGGATAGAGATCAGCTCAAGAGGCTGAATAATTCTGAGCAAGGTAGTTGGATAGGGTTATGATTCAAAGTAAGCTCATGGGTAAAAATTCATCACTCACAGGAAAACACAGGTACCAACATCAGTTAGGTGGAACTGATGTCGAACAAGCAGGTACCGACATCAGTCATGTGCAAACTAGATTCAGTGGTGTCAGGCAGGTGGTGATCAATGTCAGTCAGAGAACTGATGTCAGCGACTAGGACACTGATGTCGGTCAAGGAACTGGCATCGACGATCAGGAGGATTTGACATTAGTCTGGTGTAGACCAGGGTTGACCAAAAAATAGATTTTAGGCAGATAACAAGCTATCAAAGAGTCTCAAATGCCCATGAGGAGGACTAAAAGGGTAAGTAAGCCTCAAATTTGTTATTCCCCTTCTTTATACTACTTGTTTCTCACTGATGGTTAAGAACCAAGAAGTTTTAAAGAAGTAGAGTAGGTAGAATCTAGGAAATAGTGGAAGCATGGCATGAATGAGGAAGTTGATTCCTTGGGAGAGAACCAAATGGTAGATTTGATAGAGTTGCTAGCCAAAAATAAAGAACTAAAAGATGAATGGATTCCCAAGTTAAAGAAGAGAGAGAATGGACACATGAGACGAAAGGCTAGGGTATATGGTCTTGAGCAAGCTGTAGGACAATGGAGGTTTGACAAGTGTATGACAAAGCATGGCTTTAGTCAATGTCAATGTAACCATTGTGTTTCCTTTACCAAGTTGGATAATATTAGCTACGTTATCATATTACTGTATGTAGTGTGTATGCTTGTTGCAGGGTCACACATGCAGGGAGTTGTTGAGCTAAAGGTAAAGTTAGTTCAGAGGTGTGTCACGAAGAATTTGGAAGTAGCAAAATTCTTTGGCATGAGTATTCCTAAAGACAGGGAAGATCATAGGTTGATGTTGTCACAGGATGATTGTGTGAATAAGGTAGTGGTGAGGTTCAATATGCAGGATGTAGAACTAGTTATCACACCTATGGATGGACAGTTCACAAAATAGTGTCCCAATTCACATGATGAGGTTAAGTACATGTGTACTAGACCTGAGTTTTCCCAAGCAGTGGGTGTTGTCAGCAAGTTTGTGGCCAATCCAAGAAAGAAGCACTGGAAAGTAGTTTAGTGGGTTCTCAGGTATTTGAGAGGGACCAATAGCAGGTTAACAAGTTATATAGGGTCAAGCACTTCTCTACATGGGTATGTAGATTTGAATATGGCAGGTTACTTGGATGATAGGAGTAGCACCATGGGATGTGTGGTGGTTGGTCTTCAAGATTGAACTTGAAGAGGGATACAAGCTAGGAAACAAAATTAGATGATGTATAGGTATAGATACAGGGGTAGCTATTTATCTCCAAGTGGGAGATTGTTAGGTTGTGGAGCTAAAAGCTTCACCAGGATGCAAATTAGAGGAGGTTGTTGAGTGCTAAAGCAATTGGCATCAGTTTGATCAACTGACGTCAGTCATATCTAGTTACAGAGCAACCAACATCAGTCAAGAGTTGGCCAACGTCGGTCATCTCTAGACAAACAGGGACCGACGTCGATCGCCTGTGCATTCCAAAACTGTTAGTTACACGAATAATTAGTTTGTTGAACAACCAGTTTGCATGTAAAGATTAATTTTAGTCTCGAGTTGTGAAGTCTAATTATTTTTTTCATGAGATCTATTTAAGAGACCCATGGGGCTGTATTGTAATCAAGGACAAGGAAGATATCCTTCCAATTATAAGATCAGGTTGATCTGCAGGTTGTGCAAGATCAGGTAGAAGATCTACATGGTAAGTAAGGTCATTTGATTTGTAGGTTGTTGTAAGATCAAGGGAGATCTACTTGGAGTACTTTGAGTACTTGTGTACTGGTAGTATTTTTACTGACTGGTGGAGGGTACAACTATGTGTTTGAGTTGTGATTGTAATTGGTTGTGAGAGTGTTAATACAAGATTGTGTATTATCTCTCAAATTCTATGTTATTTATAGTTTCTAGTTACTTATTACTTCTAGTTAAATTCCGTGTTTAGTTACTTATACAAAGGTAATCAAGTGTGCTCTTAATCTTGACAATTGGTGTCAGAGCTTTGTGAGCCAGGTCCTGTCAGTTACATCCTGTAGGATTCTATTTGTATGATTAGTGAGTGTAGAGGTTGAGATGCCTTGAATAGGTTACTAAACTTGAAATTAAATTATAATTCCTCTTGATGATATTTTAACATTGTAAGATGATAGGGTAGGTTTGAAGAGGTCATCTTAAGACCATTTCATACACATTCAGACCATCTAACACCACCTATAGTCATTCATTATTGAAATGGGATTTGAATAATCATGTTGCTAAGATCTAGAGGTCTTCAAGGCATTAAAAGACACCTTGATACATTAAAAATGGTAGGTAAGAGTCATTGATGAAGGTTATTAAGTCATGAAACATGGGAAGTTTCAAGTTTAACAATGCTAGAAACTGATGAGGGTCTCAAAAAATCTAAAATTCAAAAGTTGTAGATTGAGCTAATGGCCTAAATTACATCCTGTAGGATTCTATTTGTATGATTAGTGAGTATAGAGGTTGAGATGCCTTGAATAGGTTACTAAACTTGAAATTAAATTATAATTCCTCTTGATGAGATTTTAACATTGTAAGATGGTAGGGTAGGTTTGAAGAGGTCATCTTAAGACCATTTCATACACATTCAGACCATCTAACACCACCTATAGTCACTTATTATTGAAATGGGATTTGAATAATCATGTTGCTAAGATCTAGAGGTCTTCAAGGCATTAAAATATGTCTTGATACATTAAAAATGGTAGATAAGAGTCATTGAAAGATATGAAGTTTGACCTTGGAGATCGAGATCAACTCCAAAATCCCATACACAATCAGGTTCTTTCAATGGTTACCTACAATTAGAGTTTATAAAATATTGGGGAAAGAGATATAAACTATAAGGTGGTGATCTGATAATTCAAATTCAAGTACCCCAAAATTTTAACAATGGGATTGGCTCATCAAGATACTCAAAGGATGTTGAGAGAGTTTATGAACTCATAAATATAGTCAAATGCTCCTAATACCACCTACAATCAATTGAGGAAGTGTGTTTTGATAATTATGTTGATGGAGTTTGGAATTTATAAATTTTAGGAGTATTTAAAAAATAAAAAATGAAAATAATATTCCATGAATATGCACAAGGACTGGTATGGAAGACATATGAGGTTCTACACAAATGCAGACCTTCAAATCAACACCTACAACCTATTAAAACTCTACCTTGAACAATGAGTGATAGTAACATATAAAGTTTCAAGGTTTTAAAAAGATTATAAATTGATCAATGACATGATTTTTAGGTTTTAATGTTATATTAAAGACTCTTATAATATTAATATTGTAGACCAATTCCAAATACACACATACAAGCAGTTACAAACCTACAGGACTACTCAAGTAACTCAAGTTATCTCTAAAACATAATAGTGGATTTTAAAAGTGTTTGAATAATGGGAAAAATGTCAAGATATAATAATTAGAGAGTTTGAGGACAAATATTTATGAGGAGGGTTTATAATTTAGGCACAGAGAGTCTAAACACAGTCCTACCTAGGCTAGTGCAATTGTTTACTTGAGAGTGAAGTCTAAGGGACTGTAGGGTGAACTAATGGAGAGTGAAGCACCTGAAGTGATTCAAGAAAACTCAATATTACCTTTCAATTTCATCTAAGGAAACAAATAATACAAACATAGACACTTTTCCTACTCAGTTAAGGCATGACACATGCTTATTAGCTATTGAGAGGTCTATATTTATTGAAAGGGTTAAGTAATTATATGAGAAGGTATAAGGGAGAGTAATTGAGTTTAATATAATGTTACAATGTGTGAACATTATTTCATGAGTCTCAAACATAACAATAATGGAAACATAACTAACAACCCTATTCAAACCATACATAAACCTATTTGTGTTGATAATGCATATTAGGTAGTCTTGAAGATGGAGTGGTGAGTTGGAGGTGAGTTTAAAACATGAGAAAACCATTATAAAATATTGAATAACATGTTCATTCACTATATAATATCCTTATCTCCAAAAAAAATGAGATAATATAATAACAACCCTATTCAGTTAAGTAGTAGTCCAAAATGACATACACAAGCCTACTAAGCAGTCAGCCCTAAGAGGAGATGATAGTGAATTCAAGTGAACTTGATATGGAATTTAATACCCTTATGAGATGGTGAAAATCATGATCAATCATTCCATGAGTTCTTAGACCTCTGATAGTGAGAAAATGTGAGCACATAGTCCATTAGGGTATGGTTGACAAAATAGTACAAGAACCCTAAGACTGAACTAGTGGAATGGTTGGGAAGTTTGATAAAGGAAGGTGATTGGAAAGCTATCATAATAGCTAATTTGGATGTCTCAGACCTTTTGAGAAAATTATAAACTAAGGATCAATCTAAAAACCACCTACTAACTTTAAATTGCTCTCAGACCTCTTAGAATGCTTATTTCCAATTGATAGGCCATATTTCATTTCTTGGTATGGATCACACATGCTGCATGGTAACCTGATATTCTAGGGAAATTTTAATACCATGTCTTAATTTAAGTTTGTGCAATTGGTTTGTGGTTTCATGCCCTAGGGTTTATGAACTATCGTTAAGAGTTTAAACTAATTTCAAGCTACCTAGGAGGGCTATAAAAACTAGGTGAGAGAGAAATAAACTTAATGCCTCCAAATGGATGAGATATACTATAAAATGACCCAAAAAATATTCAAAAATCCCTTGAGCATCATCCCATGCAATTAAATCATACAAAACTATACAAAATAGGGCTAAAAACATCAAGTTTTGCTATTTTATAGGTCTGTATAGTGAGTCAAAACTTTAAATTTAGAATGGAGGTAGGGGAGGATGTTCTATAATGTAATCACACACTTTATTTGGGTTTGGAATGTGTGGTGAGTCTGTAGATGCATTTTTCACTCTCTTGGCAAGGAGGCCTAATTGAGGCCTAGTTAGGAGAGAGAAAAGGTAGAAAATGACATCTTCACACACTCTCAAACCATGAAATTTAACTTCAAACTTTAAATCCATAGATGGTACTATAATATTCCCTTATATTCTCAATATCCTCTATACGTTTCCCTAAATAATGAGGTTTGTGATATTTTAGGACTACAAGGAATGGGGCCTAATTGAGGTTTTTGATAGAGAACAACTTATTGGGGCTAGTTTGAGGCTTAAAAATGGATTTTTTTTAGGTCCAATATGGTATGAATAAGACATATATTAAATTTGGATGAGCTAGAGAAACTGAAATGAAGTTTTGATACTTGTGTCCAAAATAAGCCTAAGGTGATGAAGAGTCCTCTAGACACCTTGCAAGAGATAGAGATGATGTGTCAAAGAGAACCTATTTGGGTTAGCTAAGAGGTATCAAGAGTAGACAAAATAGGTAAAATAAATTGATTTTACCATCAAGAAGGCAACTTATCCTTCAACATGTCAAGACAAAGGGGAGTTTGAAGAAGTTAGTCAAGGTGTCAAGCATGCATTTCAACCCCCCATGCCACTTGAAAGATGCAACATATTTAGAAGATATACACATGGCCTCTTGGACCTATTGAGGTCATTCCTTAGCATGTTATCCTTGTTTTTATTCATAATCATCTTTGAAATTCTATTACAAGTCTCTTAAAGTGTTATAATGAAGTGTTTCATGATTTTTAGTGAGTTGTCTTTACATAAGTGTCAAGTCATGGCCTTGAGTTTAGTCCTCTTAGCTTAAGTTAGCTTCACTAACCTCTATGATAAATACTAATACAAGCGTAATTTTGGAGTAGTGTCATGTGTAGGTTAGGTTTTTGATTGAAGTGTCATTGTAATTGGTTGGTAGTGGTCAGGTTAAAATTAGTGCATTACCTTGTTAGGATAAATTTAATTTATGTTCTCTCTCTCCCTTTTCATCCAAATGAGCAAGTAATTTAGGTGATGAAATTTAATAGACAAACCAAGGGAGTTAGAACTTAAATCTAGAGGTTTACCTCTGCTATAGGAAACCCATAGGCCTAGAGGTAATCCCATTACATAGCTCAAGTTGAGAGGGATTGAATCACCCTCTCATAGGGTGAAATTTTTAGCTATAATAGTACCCATGTACAAAACTTTCTCTCATAAATCAAAGAAAGGGAGAAAACCTATAGGAAAAAACTCTCCCCCTAAAAAAAAGAGAGACATAGAAGAAGAGAATAGGCTAGAAAGACCCCAAAATATGATTTTGTTTTTCTTGTAGACCTCACCCCAAGAAGATCTCGTAGATGAATGAACTTACTCTTGGTGAAGGGTTTGGTAAATATATTGGCAACCCACTTTAAATACTAGAAAAATATCAAGTCGATGACCTAGCCATGAATAAGTTCCTGAATGAAATGCATGTGAATCTTAGTGTGTTTAATAAATTAGTGTTGAATCAAATTTTTGCATATATGTATAGTATTATAGTTGTCACAATAGATGATGGTGTGTTTCCTAAATAAAATACCAAACTTAGATAGAATCCCCTGAATTTAAATAACTGCATTAGCTATGTTATCATCTCCCCTATAATCTACCTCCATGGATGATATAGTAATAAAATTTTACTTCTTTATAAAATAACTAATAAGACCAAAACCCAAATAAAAATATTAACTTAAAGTGGACTTATGATTCTAAGTATTACCTACCCAATTTGAATCTATAAAACCAACCAAGTCAACCTCTATGTTAAACCTATAATGAACCCTGAATTTGTAAGAGCCCTAAATTTAGTGTAATATCCTCTTAGCTACTTTCTAGTGTAGCTCATGGGGTTCCTACATAAATATGGAGACAAGTCCTATTGCATATGAAATATTGGGCCTAGTATGATTCAGATAAATAATATTACCAACTAGCTGTAGAAACCAAGTAGAATCAACCAAAAGTGTAGATTAGTTAACATCAAGCTTGACTCTTGATAGAAAGAGAGTCAGATATGTCTTACATTCAGCGATATGTAATTGAGACAAAATATTGAGATCATACTTGGGTTGTGAAAGTGAAATATCTAAATTAGACTATGAAATCTTGATGCTAAGAAAGTAATGCAGAAGACCCAAGTCTGTCATGTCAAATATGTCATGTAGAGCTATCTTCACCATTGTAATACATGATGAGTAACTCCTGGTGATTAAAATATCATCAACATAAAGGACTAGTATTAGTAAAAAATCATCATGCAATAAGAAGTATACATTAGGGTCTGAATGACACCTAGTGAAACCTAAAGTAAGGAGGAAGGGATCCATCTTGGTATACCAATCCTAAGGGGCTTGTTTGAGGCCATAGATGGATTTCCTAGGTCTACCAACTAAGGCTAAATCCTAAAAAAATTTAGTTGGCTACTCCATGTAAATTTCCTCATCAAGGTCTTCATGAAGAAAGTTACTCTTCACATCCATTTGGTGCACATCCCAGCCATATGCTATGGCTATAACTAATGTGATTTAGATCAAAATCATCTTTACAATAGGTGAAAATGTCTCTGATTAGTCAATGTTGGCTACCTATGAAAAACCCTTGGTAACTAATCTCCCCTTATACTTATCTACTAACCCATCTACTTCAAACTTGGTCCAATATATCCACTTACATCTGTTAGGATTAGCTTTTACATGAGTATTTACAGTTTGATATTTACCAAGAGGTAAATATCATATTTGTGAGTTAGTTAGTATTTGGTTAGTAATTAGTTATTGGAATATTGTTATATAACAATATTACGATTAATATTGTTGTCTATATTGTTGTTAACAACAATATAATACTTATGAGCTAATATAGGACTTTTGGAGGTTTTTTAGGAGAGATTTTGTAGGGATATAGAATCCTTATTATAGGAAACATTATCCTATATATTTGTAAGTGTGTTCGAATGAATTCATAAAGCAAAATATTATTATTGTGTTTAAAATCCTCTCTATGTATTCGGCTCCTCTTTCCATATTTTTTCTATGTTGATATGAACCAACCCCATCATCTAATATCAAAGTGGGAATTTTTAAAACATCTATGGACCTGTAAAATCATGTGAGGGGTAATTTCTTGGTGTTTTATCCCTACGGATGTACGACTGATAGAAGAATTTTGTTAATATTTTATATTAGTCTAAAAATTTTAAATTAGTTGTGTAAGTATTTTTTTATGGTATTTAGTATTTGACGTTGCTCATATCTATGTTAAATTTATTGTCAAAGTTGGAAATTAGATTGATAAGATATCAATACGCATGTGAACTTTGTATTATACATTGTATCAGTGAGTGACATTGTTGTTATTACAAACTAGTGCTCAAATCAATCTCAAACCTCAATGTCATGCTCTTGTTATAGAACATTGTTCATATATCTACACCACATCTGTATTAGTCAATTTGGCATGATTTCTTCCTAGATCACTACCTTAAAATAAGCTTTCTCATAATTTCAACAAAATACAGTAAGTTGAATCCAAATGTAAAATATAAGTTTATAAATTGAACAAGTGAATGATTACTAAGATGTAGATAATATCTAACTAACTACACCCATGCATGTTGAGTTTCATGCTTCCAAACTGTGCATCACCATTTTTCATATGCCATTGTTCTTGGATTGGGTAAGCTAGATTTTTAATAGTGCATCATAATAGGCATTTATTTCATTATAGTTTGATTATAGCAAGTTTTGTTTTTATAAGCCTTGAGTCTTAGTTTAATATTTAGGCTTTTGTGAATCAAAAGATATTAAATAATATAAAATTCATTATATTTTATGAATTGAGTTTATTAGAAAGTCTTTTTGTTATAATTAAAATCATTAGTTTAGGTTGTTTTATTTTATGGTCCATATAAATTAAATATATGTAATTAAAATTTTGGTGTGTCTATCAAAATCCGTAAGTTTAGAAATCAGTTTTATAAGCTTTAGGTCCATCATAAATTTATAGACATATAGGTGTTTTAGTGTTTATAGTTATTAGTCATATTATTAATTTCAAATATGTAAAAAGAGTCATTTTTTAAGTGTGTCATATTTATCAAAAGTCCTATGTTGTATACAGTCAAAATTTATAAAAATAAAAAATTAGCCTTATAGACCCATTATCACTTGTATGTGATGTCTGCATTATAAGCGGGATTTCCCTCAAAAAAATTCATGCACCTGTACTACATAGACATACCAACTAAGTAATTAACTTCACCAACTAGAGGAAGGAGGATAGATGGAGGATGGAAGTCTTTAAGTGACCTCTCATCAATCACTAATGGCAGGGTTGCACCAATGTTATGGTGATATTTTATGTAGTGTGTTTTTCATTTTTATTGTGTATTTTAAAAATAAGAACAAAAGAATATGACTATTCAACATTTGTAAAATTTATAAAATTTAAAAAATAATTCCCTGATGTGAGAACATAGTGAAAGGATAGAAAGCACAAATGTAAGTTAGTTCATGGATCTTGAAAAAGTTTGTGGTAGAGATCTAGAAAACTATAAGAGGTGAATAGTGTTTTGGCAATAGTTAAGAGAGCAACTATTACATAGATCCCATGACTACCTTACTTCTTTATAGAGATGACCTTGAATGACATGTCCATTATGGTCACTTAAATTAAATGTAAGATGTGTTCCTTCACATAGTAGTGGTCATGTGGTGTAAGATTGTGTCAGTAATATGTAGACCTAAGAGCATGTGGTGGCACATAGTTATATTTGTGCCAATTCTTGGAGGTAGATGGTGTTCCCTTTCTTAACAAGGTTTGTGGTAAACTTGTAAAATCATGGTAGGATTGAGGCTCTCTTTATATCAAGGTCATGATCCAAATATGGCATGCTACAAGGGGTTAGCATACTTTAGATAAGAGTGTGAATGTTTTTTCACCATGTAAAAACTATGGTGGGGAATATTAAGATTAACTTTTATATGAGTATTTATATTTTGATATTTACTAAGAGGTAAATAGCATATTTATGAGTTATTTAGTATTTGGTTAGTAATTAGTTATCATAATATTATTATATAATAATATTATGATTAGTATTTGTTGTATATATTATTGGTAACAAAAATATAATCCTTACAAACTATTATAAGACTTTTGGAGGTTTTTTAGGATAGATTTTGTAGGGATCTTGAATCCCTTATTATAGGAAACATTATCCTATATATTTGTAAGTGTGTTTGAATGAATTCATAGAGAAAAATATTATTATTGTGTTTAAAATCCTCTCTCTATGTATTCATCTCCTTTTTCTATGTTAATTTGAAGCAAGCCCATCAACATCAAACCATATTCCTTCCCTTAAGAATTAAAGTCAGATCTCAAGTGTAATTTTTGATTAAGGAAGATTATTTTTCTTGCATATCATACCCCACTCATGTATTCCTAAAGCCTCTTGAAATGTTTATATATCCTAAATTGAATCAAATAAGGTGTATGGACCACTTTGATAATCTAATCATGTACATTTTTCATATGCTAGATCCTTTGCCCAAGTGCCTACACTCTAAAGTGGCTTTCTAGCCCAAAAGTTGGTGATTTAGGTGTTGAATCCTCATCTTTTGAAAAATAACTAGAGGTGGATGTAGAAGACTCCCCATAATTTCCCTTGCTATCATAATTGGAAGAAGAATAAGATCCTATCTCAAGAACTACTCTAGATGATCTGAGTCAAAAGAAGAATCATCAAGTTTAAGTGAATCCAATTAAAGAGAAGAAGTGTTGAGTGTTGAGTTTTTGGGACTCTCCTAAAAGTGAAAACTTATCTCTATGAATAACTCATGTGTGGTTGGATGTAGAAGGAGGTAGGAATTGACACCATCTGGATAACCTAAAAATATGTAATGTTTGGACTAAGGTTCCATAACTTTACGTATCTTCTTCAGTATACATGCCATAGCTAGAGATATAAAAACACAAAAATCTTTAACTTCGTGTTTCCTTCCATGCCAATATTTAAAGGGTGTTATGCCTTTCAAATCATTACGAATAATCTTGTTCTAAATATAGAAAATACAATTAATGGATTTAGACTAATACTGAGGTGCCAAGGACTTAGAGTGAATCACATAACTAGCCATGTCTTTCAAGGATATATTCTTGTGTTATACAACTCCATTATGTGAAGGACTATAAGTACCTATCTATTGAAAACTAATCCCCTCTAAGGTGCAAAATTGATCAAATATGTTGCTAACATATTCACCTCCATTGTCAATTTGAAGAACCTTGATGGATTTCTTAGATTATTTCTCATAAGTGCCTTGAATTCTTGAAAATATTCAAACACTTTAGACTTTTGCTTAAGGAATTAAACCCATGTATATCTGAAGAAATTGTCGATGAAAGTGAAAATGTACTTAGCCCTTCTAAAATATAGACTTGGAATAGGCCTAGATACATCACTATTCACTAACTCCAATGATTGTAAATCCCTCCAAGCTTTGCCTTTGTTAAATTTTACTTCATAATGATTTCTAAGAGAGCAACCCTCACAAAGTGCCTTAGAGAATTAGACTTGATGCAAGCTTATGACTATGTCATTTTTGCTAAGTTTTTCACGGTAGAGGTAGTTAAGGTAGACAAATCACTCATGCCATAATTTGTTAACTCCATATGAATGAGTTAGCAATGTAATCAAAGAAGAACCAGACATAAATACGAGAACATGTACAACCTGGCTCAGTGATTTGATGTACCCATTACCATTATAGAATCACTATGCAACTCCCTAATGATAATTAAATCTATTAAAATCTCAACCCTCATGCCTTTTATTGATATGAGTGATTTGATACACTAATAAGAGATTGGTTGAAAGAGAAGGGAAACTTAGAACATTATTGAATGTTCATCCTTCCATTTCAATAGACCCTCACCCTGCAATTGGTACAAAAATATCATCACCCAAACTGATGGAAGATATGATATAAGGCTTTAAGTAAGAAAACTTGACCAATAAAGAGCCCATGTAGTGAGAAGTACCTAAGTCAATAACCCATGAATATGTTGAATTTGTAACTACTAAAATAGCCTTGCCCTTTTCTTTATATTTCCCCTTTCCCTTTACCTTATTAGAATCTTAGGTAGATGATTTTTTCTTGATGGACTTAGGAACATCTATGTTATTATTCTTTAGGAGATGAGTCAGGTGATCTATTCGATTCTTCATGCACTTGTTTTCATCATGCCCATTTTTATTATAGTAGGCACACTTAACCTTCTCTTTCTTGGGTTTATCATTGGAAGAGGATGCTTCAGTGTTGGTTTTGGAAGAGTTTGATTCTTTCTTTTTATATTGATCCTTATTATTATTCTTCTTCTCTTTGTTTGATTTCCTAGAAATTAAGGATTGAGGCTTTGTGGACTTCAATGTGCCCATCTAGATCAACTTATCTTGATCTTTGGTTAGTTTGACAATAAAAGCATCTAAAGAGGGCATTTTCCATGTAGTGCCCAAAGCACTTTCAATGGCATGGAAAGTAGAGACAAAGATTGAATATTTATGATATATTTTAGAGAGTATATAAATAATAAGTTGGTCATATTATTCATTTATCCCACACTATTTCAACCACAATCTCAAGGATTTGAACCTATTGAATAAATATTGAAGGGTGTCAAAATTTTAAGGAATTAAGCTAATGAGTTCATTCTAAAACTCATGACCTCTCATCACATCTTTCCCCCCAAATAGTTTACCTAGAATGGTCCATACATCATAAGGTGATTTGGTAGGATCTAAGTTAAATAAGAGATCAGGTGTTATAGAAAAATGTAATAGTCCTAGGATTAATTACTATAGCTATACCACTTAAATTTATTTGCATCCAAGTTAGGTTTAGTTTCATCACCCATGGTTATCCTATACAAACCCTTACTCCTTAGATTCACTACCATATTAATTTTTCTTTCATGATATTTAAAGGGAGTCAGTGGGTTGATTAAACTTGAATCTATTTTAGTGTTGAGTTGAGTTGTAGTAGTAGTGCAAGTTGTTGTTGAATAAATGAAAGTGAAAGTAGAAAGAAAGAGTAACTCAAAATAAGTCCACCACCTTGAACTATGAAATGTTGAACCCCCAAAATGTTGTAAATAATGCATGCTCAAAAGATATTAGGTATAACCAAGAATGGATCTAGAGAAACTAGTACAAATGTTGAAAAGACATGAGTTGAAAGACTAGGCAAGGGCTTCAAGCTCAGTCAAAAATACACCCAAGATGAGTACATAATGTGAAAAAGTGAAAATATGAATAGTAATTCCTCTTTAAATATTGCCCATAATATATTGGTTTTTTAAAAACAATTAAAAAATCTCCACTAAAAATGTTAAACTTGACTGATCTTCTTATGCATTACTTGTTCATTCAAAGAAAAGTAGCCTATTTGACCTTGTTTTAAATCAAGATATTAAAAAAACGTAATTTAATATGCTATATTTTTAAAAAACTTTAGGGAAAACTTTTAAGAGGCTTATCTTTTTTTGGAATAAAATCACAACCATTTTAAAACTATAGGAGTATTTTATGTTGTAGTGTAGAGGCTACATGGAATGGTGGTTCTAACTGGGTAACAATGATAGTAGACTCAGTAGGTACAAATTCCATCGATGAGGGACACCTAGAAGCAACACATAAATAGGGTTGAATAGTCCATCAAACACATAAAACTAGTTGAGGTTGAGCTGAGGCTAAATACATAGGAGATCAAACATGAGCCTATATAGAGGCAAATAGGTCTTTTTCAAGAAAATGCACCAAGGCACACAAAACACATAATCATAAAAAAAAACCACAAAAACCATGGTAATGGATACCAATGAACTATATATATATATATATATATATATATATATATATATATATATATATATATATATATATATATATATATATATATATATATATATATGTATATATATATATATATATATATATATATATATGTATATATATATATATATATATATATATATATATGACTTCACCAAAGATGAATACTCCTAAAAATGGATTGTATACCAAGCTTATTCTATAAATAAAAATCTCATGATTTCAAAAGATACTTTAATATTAATAAAAAAACCAGACATATGATTACCATAAGTGGATCTGATACCATATCAGAGATGTTACTAGTTATAGATAATTCAAATTCAAAGGTTAAGATCACATGATACAAATATTGTGCACACCATAATGTTGTTGAATAAAAAATAAATCACTTAGAGACAATATTTCAAGAGATAAAAAGTAAGTGGAGAAAAACCCAATCTTTCATTAAGGTTAAAATATATCAAACGAGATGAGTATATTTAGGAAAGTAAGCAAAATAACTCTTCCATAAAATGTGGTCAACAAACCCCCAGAATAGATAAGTAAATCCTCCACAAAAGGTGGTCAATAAGGACAAGAATAGATGAGTAACTCCCATACCCAGAATAACTAGTCAAGGGAGTTACTTCTCAGTCACCCAGTCAACTTCCACACATAAGGAAACTTCTCCATGAAACTAAGAAAACTCCAAGTGAGGGAAAAAATCCCATCATAAATAAACATGGAAAAAAAACCCCTACTTTGATAGAAAAGTGGTATAAATTTAGTAGGAAAGTGTGAAGTTATATCAGACTATATTTTTCAAAATTATCTTTATTGAATGTATCAATTGAAAAGACTACAAATCTTTAGAAATACAATTTGGGCATGTTTTACCAATTAAATTCAATGGTCGATAAAAATTTCTTATAAAATAAACTACACTCATTGTGAATGAGTGATGTGACTTGATGTTAGAACATATGAATGCATAAAATAGTGTGTTCATTTAATTTTAATTCATATATGCTAGCATGAAGGATGAAAAGAGGTGCATCACATTATTGTGGTCTCTACCAGACTTGTGGGATATTTTTGTGATGGCTATCACTAGTACTGCATTAGATCTAAATTCAAAATATGTAGTGGATGCTCTAATATCAAAATATATGAGGTCAAAGTCCAAGTAAAATTATTATACTAATGATGTCATGACCATGTGAGACTACTGGTAATAATGAGGTAAGTGAAATAATGTGGATAAGTTCTCAAAATTTGAGGTTATATTGAAGACTCCAAATATATCCTTCAATAATGTTGAACTATGGAAATTTAAGACATTTAAAAATTATTTTGAAGCAAAGAAGGTGGAGAATGGAAAACCACCAGTTAGTGTTCAATACTCAAGTGAAAAGGTATCTAGTGATGCATATAGAGATTTATATGATTCAACCTCAATATTTCACTCATGATGTTAGTAGGGAGATAAAAACTATAAGTGGCACAAATTTGGTATGATAAATAAGTGACAAGTGACCTCATTTTTCATAAAATATGGTCTCATGAAGGATAATTAAGCATATGGAATTTGAATGGTTCCCTCAATCTTGAAAATGAAAATTTGGGAAGATAAAGATTCAGTCTATTCAAAGCATTATATATACTTTATTCTATAGAATAATTGGGTTGGAATTTAATAGACATCAATATATGATAATCTTTGATTTAGTAATTTGGTATCAAGTGTATTATCTATGTGTATAACTCATAATTTAATTACTCATATCTTCATTTCAAATGAATGTATTCTTTCATATTGTTTATCTTGTAATGCTCTAAATTTTAAACTATTAATAAGTGGATATACATAAATGGAAGAAATAATAAATCCCTACATAATAACTTGTGTTATGCTTCATTGTTTATGTATTTATAATAATTCCATTACAACATTCAAACACTACAACAACTAACATGTGTTGATGGGTGATTCTAAAGACTGCTGCTAATAACAATTCTATTGTTAGGACATGAATATGTTGAAATGGTTTATTGGACAAAGATACCTTTAAATTTGACTAGATACAGGGATATATAATTTTGCAGAGGAAGGATTTATAAAAATAGGATTTTTTTTAGAGGAGAACATTTTTCAACACATACATGGAGAAATGTCTGAAATATTTTGGTGCAAGTTTATTGAGCTACTAGTAGGATGGATTTATAAACTAGAATACTACTACTTTAGATGACAAGAAATAGATAATTTTGTTTAGAATGAAGAAAAGCTATAAATATTATGCAATCTATATACTAAATAGACCCATGTAACTGATCATTGGAAAAAAACTATAATTGATGGGTATGTTACATAATTTTATATTCATGAATATATTATAGTTGAAGATGCTTATAACTTGTTCATTATAGGTATCAAAGGAAGTTTTTTAATTGACTCCTTATGTTGTTGACTATGTTGGTTTTGTAAAAGGCCATTGTGTTGATTCCAATCAATATGGAATAGTCACTCAGGTCACTATGGGGATGCATACTAGAGGGAGATGAATGAAGAAAATTTAAACCAATGAATCTAAACTTAAACCTAAAGAATGGATAATTCATATAATAAACATGAGAAATTAATCATTGGGATTCAAATAGTGTTGAAACAATAGAAATAAAAAATATAAGGTAAAGGGCCACAAGTAACAACAACTAGGATTACATAGGAAGATGCAAATAAAATAGGAGTAACTAGATCTCCAAAAGGAGAATCCAATATTAAAACTCAAAGATCAGAAAAAGGGAAGACATGAAATGTAAGAGCTAAATATAATTTATAAAATGACTAGGAATTGGAAATTGACCTAAAAGAGAGAGGAAGAAAATAGAGACACCATGAAGAGGTTGCAATAAGGTAGTTAGAAAAACTTAATAATAGATTTAAGCATCAACTACTGAGGCAAAAATTTATGGGGAAGAAGAATGGAAATCTCTCTAATAATTATTAATGAAACATAGAGTAAGGTTAGGTTTAATAATAGGTATGATACATACTTCAGACGTGGTTCATTCAATCTAAGAGGATGCATCCCCTATGCATATTTTAATAATTAGGAATAGTAGTATGGAAGCAATCAAATAAGTAACCACAAGTAAGAATTGGTTTGAATAATTTTCACAAAAATTAGGTAGGAATAATAATTAAATTAAGCATGGAGGTAGCTCAATTATTTATTCAAATATTCTTGTTACGCTAAGTCCTTTCGCATCAAGTTTGTAAACACCAATTAAATCATCACCAAGAAATCTAGTCATAAGTATCAAATTCGTAGGAAATATGTCATTTCTTATAGAATTTTTTGTTATTTTAATTACATTTTATGGGTCCAATAACATAGATTAGTATTTACTAACCTATAAAATGAAGTGACAAGTTAAGGGTGTGATAGTTAATGATGATAAAAAGTGTGAACTCATAAAAGCCTTGGCTAGTTAAGCTCTAGAGTTCATATTTAAAAATAATCATACAACCATGAATATTCATTAGGTCAAGGAAAAAATTGTATGAGAATTAAAAATGCATAAATTTGCAAGCCATAGAATTCAATATTTTAAAGAGATCAGATAAAAAGTGAGAGAATCAATATGGGACTATGATCATCAATTCTTGAATGTGATGAACATGGTGAGTTATAAATATTAGGACTCAGATAATGTTGTTTGTTTTGTATAAGGAATATAAAATAATATTTAATTTTCCATAGCACAATCTTAGTTTACCTCAAAATCTTATTCAAGATCCACTACAATCAGAGTTGAGTAAATAGAAGACTATGGATAATTCCTTCCTAGTGTCACACAAAATCATGCTAAGTTAGATGCAATATTATATAATATGAAGGAACTACAAGAAGGAAATAAACCATGATTTTCAATATGTTTCATTTAATATAGACAAAAGGGTTACCACCAAAATGAAAATTTTAAAATAAAATTAGATTTATATGAAGTGTGTCACACTATAAGACAAGCAACTATGAAGTGTTACTTATTACAACTATATATGCAACAATCATGTAGTGTATTATTTAATTTATATAAATCTCAAAACCATGATGAGAAAAAAAAAAGACTTTATAAGATCTAAAAGAGTATATCACTTAAAATGTTTTCCAAGTGGTATAATAGTTTTCAGTCTAAAAACATAGTGTGTCTACTCCAAATGTTTAGATCACAGCATAGGGTAGATAGGGTCCCTAAATAGCAAATCCTATTCTTGGGTGTACTCCTTAATTAATATAATACAAAATAGGTTGGATGCCTTAGTCTCATTAAGGGTGGACTCCACATTTGTTTTAGTATTGATAAAGATGGACCCATGTTTCATCACAACAACCTAATTAGGCACCTCCTTCTGACAAAAAATATGTATGATATTATAATAAATAATACGGATGGGGATCACCACAAAGATACTGGGTTACCAAGGGGGTTATCAAGGTGGAAATTAAAATCAAAGGCAAGGAATTTGATAACCCAAATAGCCTATTTCTTGTTATTTATGTGGATAAATGAATCACATTGCATATAATTATCCATGCAATATGCAAATGGAAACATTTTGTGCATATTTTATGATTTTAAGATATCATAATAATGAGGATTTCCCTATTATTGAAAAATAAAGGAAGGAGAAGATAATGAAAAATGTAAACATGGTACATTCTCACCATAAGAACCAATATTTTATATAGGTTGTAACTAGAAATTGGCATAAAGAATGAGGGCTTCCACCTCTTGTAATGTTTGAAGGAAACATGATAATAAAAGTGTGTGAGGATAGGTATATAGATCCTATGAGAGAGAAGATTATATTAAATGAAGTAGTATATCTATTACAATCAATCCAAAACTAGAATACCACTAAAGCAAATCCTATAATAGTAGAAGCTCAAATTTATGAATAGATCATTTTAATCTTATGACAAGGTGGAGTAGTTATAGCTCTGATAGATTTGTTAAAACTAATAATTACTCTATGAAATGAATAAATTTCCAAAAATATTACAAATCTATTACATAATTTGTTAGATTATACAAAAATAGGTCAGTAGAGAGAAAAACAAGTGGTTTGGTATGTCAAGACCAAAAAACCATTGGATGTGGATGAAAAAATGGATATTAAGCTCACAAGATATGAACCTCATAATGTTGTCTTTAATTTATCAAAACACAATTCCTAGGTCATCTTGGGAATCTATTGGAATACCATATCTAAGTTACAATCTTGTTACTCTTAGCTTAGTAGACTATGATTTGGTTAAAACCATTGTGAGACTTGAAGATGAGGCATTAAATGTGGATGAATTAAGTCTATAAGGATATTTTGAATTGAATGACATGAAGATAAATGAGACACATTATCCTATGCTAATTGGAAAAAAAATAGGCTTATGATGGTTGTATGACCATCAACATAGTTGATAACCAATTGGAGGCTGACCAAGGGAATTTTATCATTTTCATACCATTAAATAAATTTTATATTAATCCACATATGATACCAAAATAAACATCATTATCATATGCATACAAGGATGATTATTAGTTCCTATTAAGTACATATATAAAAATTGAAGCCTTATGAAATAGAAAGTTTAACTAATTTTTTCAATATGGAAAATAGATACTAAAGCTACATAAAATATAAAAATATTTGGATAAACTAATTTATATGTTTAGAACATGACCATAATTTTAAATAGTATAATGTAAATATCCTTTTGTGCATTTTTCTTTAAATTCATAGTTTGATCAACTATTTTGATTAACTCCTACAGATAGAGACTATATTAAACCAACTAATAAAGGCAATTTTTTATGGGAATTATCTTCTTCAATAAGTAGGAATTCATATTCCCATATGATAAATTGGGTGCATGGATATCATGAAATAATACCCATGCCGATGGTTTTTTTCATAGAAAGATAGTTTATTTAATTACATGATCTTAATAATTATAGGAATATAATGGTATCCACTAAACCCATATGTAATTAAATAGATTTCATTTCAAGGAACCAATTGAAATCAATGCATTAAATTATTTAATCACTACTCCACCATGTAATTCAATGCATTAAATTATGCATTGAAATAAGTTGTGATTTGGTGAGTTGTTCATAGATATAAAAAAATCATCAATAATAAGTGTGTGTAATTTTATGAGCAATATATCAAGTTGCAAGTTTTAGCTCAGAGAAGTGGCCATTATTTCAAAAGGGACACTATTTAGAGATGCATTTTAATAAGTGCATCAAATTATGGACATCACAAAAAGTGGAACCAAGGTATTGGTTTTATGTTAATCAACATACCATAGCTCCTCTTCCTAGATATTGGTACATGCATCAGGAATGCAAAAGTGAGACTTGAATGTAACCACAAATCCAATAGAACTTCATTCAAATGTTTATATCTTAAGATGAAAATCCAATTGTGCATAAATATATTCAAAAATTTAATATTGTATTATGTCGTAGGTGAGAATAATATATAATTTTTGCATATAAATATAAATCATAGGTTAAGAAAGCACAAGTATTCACACAATTATATATGAGTATTGTCTTAAGAATGAGAAAGAGGAATTTTTTATTAAATATTTTAATATAATTTGGAACAGCATGAAGGACCCTAATCATAGTGAAAGTGAATAAAACTTGGATTTGAAAGGATTATTTGAACCAGAAAGAAACATGAAAGAATGTGAAATAAATAATTCAAAAATGATATAAAAGGATTAGTTTTGAAACCTAAATATGATAGAATAAGCAGATCAAAGGAAAGTAATGAGCTCCATTTAGGCATATAAAAGAAAAATATACCAAGAACTAATGCAGAATAAAACTGGGAACAACATTACATAATCAATACTAAAATTAATGTATATTGGTGATTATTAGACATAATATAAGATATCAAAGATAGTTCATTTAATGAAAGATTATGAAGATGTGTTTCCTAGAAAATTCTTATAAGTTAAGGTTTTACCCCATTCAATAGGTGAGATGCATATTGAACTAAAGGAGTGTGCATGCCCAATCAATAATTAACCTTATAGGCTAAATCCCAATATGAAAATTAAGGTTAAAATAAAAATATATTGGATGGAAGAAGTTGGAATCATATATCTAGTTCAAAAATCAGATTGGGTTAGTCCTATGGTGGTACAACCTAAGAAAATAGAGGAGATATGAGTCTATGTGGATTACAAAGTATTGAATGATGCTTGTGTCATTTATCCATTTCCAATTCCTTTCACAAATGAAGTAAGTTAATTGGTTCCTTGAAATAAAGTCTATTTAATTACATATGGGTTTAGTGGGTAACATTATATTCTTATCATAACTAAAGATTAAATAAAAACCATTTTCACAATAGCATAAGGATATTTTATGTATAAGTTAATGTCATTTGTTCTAAATAATGAACTTACAATGTTATTTAAAGAAGTAGTTTCTACATTAAAAAATTCAATCATGAATTTATATAAGTCTCTCTAGATGATTAGGTAGTATTTATTTAATTCAAATAAAATCTATCAAATTTTTTATTGATGTTATAAATATGTCAATGTCTATAAATCAAACTACATATATAAAAAAATCACACCACTTTGCATATTGTTGGGACATGTTGTTTAGAGTTATGTAATCTTCATATACTAAGAAAAATTTGTTTTCATTATAATAATTAAACCACCTATAAACCCAACAAAGGCATGCTCATTCTTAAGTCACACTAGTTATTATTGTAAGTTCATTCTAGGTATTTACCCATTTTAAAACCACTAGAGAATCTATTGCACAAAGACACAAAAAAATGAATAGACATCCAAATGCCAAAATTACTTCACATATTTGAAGTAAAAGTTAGTTATATCACCCATTTTGGTCCTCCTTGACTAGAACAAACCATTCCATATTCATGTTGATGTTTTAGAGATAGAATTTGGATTTGTGTTAGCATAACCAGGAGATGGAGACTTGGATCATCCAATTCATTTTGAAATTCACTAAAGATATCAAGCATTGAGAAAAACTATTCTACTATAGAGTGAGAAAATATGGTAACGGTTTTTGCACTGCAAAAGTTTAGAGAATATGTTTTGGCTACCTCATTTGATTTTTTCACATATCACCAAGATTTATGATAATTGGTTAATTAACTGATGTTATAAGGAAGTAGTTTTAGGTGGATAATGATTTTTCAAGAGTTCTAGTATAAATCAATATGAAACCTAGTAGGGAAAATGTGGGAATCGACTACCTAAGTCATATTTAAATAAGGGAGGAACTAGAAAATTAAAAGATGAATCTCTAGATGCACATATTTTCATATTGATTTTGATTCCACATTAGTTGGATAATATTTTAAACATTTTAGATCATGGTATATTCCATGTGCATTTTGAAAAATAAAACAAGAAATAGTTATTTGCACAAGCTTTTCCATTCAACACCATTAATGGATTTCTCTACAAGCTAAGAAAGGATGAGATTTTGCATTGAGTGGCCCTGAAACATGAAATACCACATGTTTTTAAATAAGTACATCAATGAGTAGCTATAGGACATTTTTAAATTTAATTAACTACAATAAAATACTATAAAGTGTACTTTGGCAACCAAATTTATTTAAATATGTGCAAAGGGTATCTAAAAACTACAATATTTGTCAAAGGGAATGAAAATTGAACCAAAGAGATGAGATTCCATTGAACTTAGTTATTTTTACACTACCATTTGAAAAATGGGTATTGAATTTGTGGGGCCTATAAATATTAAATTTAAGAAATCCAATTCCATATATATTATCATTATGATAGACTACTTCACCAAATGGGTTGAATTAGTTGTGACTCTGAGTTGTAGGGGAAAATATGCCACAAAACATTTGTATGAAAACATATTAACAAGATTTTGATGTCCTCAGAATCTGATAAGTCGAAGGGGTACACACTTCCTAAATAAGACTCAAAAATTTAAAAAAGGATTTTATGATTTAAAAACATAAAATAATAGCATACGACCCTCAAGCAAATGGTCAGGTAAAATCATATAATAAGGTTTTAGGGAAGATATTGACTAATATGTGTAATTTTCACATATATGATTAAGAAGATCATATACCATCAATCTTATGGGAATACAAAATAATTTATAATCATGAAATTGGGTACACACCGTTCCAACAGGTGTATGGAATGGAAGCTGGGATGCTCATCGAGTACATAGTTTCAAGCCTACACATTGCAATGATAATTTAGTTAGGAGATAAGAAATCACTATAAAAATGATTTTTAGAGTTGACTCACATGAAATAAATAAGGTAGTTATAAAATTAGACTCAAGTAGTCCATATAAAATTTCATAAGGCATAACATTATATAAACCTATGATCTAAAGAGTTTCAACCATAAAAAAAATGGTTATTCTATATGATAGTAGATTCAAAATACATCAAGGGAAGTTATACATCAAATGGAAAGTTCCTTACATGATTCATCAAGTGTAACAACAAGGCACTATAATACTCAGGGATATCCAAGGGACTAATTTTCTAGGTAGAATAAATAATTATAGGATCAAACCTTACTACCAATGATCTTGAAACAAAACACACTTAGTAGAATAAGTGTTACATGCCATAAAGTAGAGTAGGAATTCTATTTTATGATTTTGTTCTTTTTCTAGGCCTCATAGTAGTAAGTGTAAGTTTTAAAATGCAGTGTGATATATATCACAATAAATAACATGATGCAGTATAACCAAGATTAAATACAAATTGGTTGAACCATAGTAGGATCAGGTCAATGCAAACATTTGTGTTGGGTTTGAAAATTTTCAAGTTCAGGAATGGGGCAAGATAAAAAATAAATCATGGATAACTGGAAAAGGTATAATATAGTTAATGTTAGAATAAAATGAATATTTTAGCATTCCCAAAATGGATAGATCTTCTAAAAGGTAATTAATTTCCAAAAGAGGAAAGATTAGGGAAATGAAATGATGATGTGTCATATCATCAAAGTCAAATAAATAAAAATTGCATCTAACCACCAAAATGACATGGGTAAAATCTAAATGGCTATTTGAATTTAAGGCAAGCATGTGGAAGTGTGAAGGTAGATTAGTGGATGGATGTAGGCAAGGACAAATATTTGGGGTTGGATTTCTATATAAGGTAAGATAATGATGCAAGTCATACTTTTCAAACTTACGTCAATAAAAAATATTTTACAATCAAAATTTTATACATTTATGAGATAATTATTCAAAATCTAATCACAACACTTCAAACAACACAAAATGGCCATGCATCAATTTTTTATGATATCATTAGGGTCTCAAAAAGAGGATATAGGCATCGTATTCACCTAGAATAATAAAAATGGAGTAATGTTAAGCCATTTGAATGCATCAACATGGTAAATAAATAATAATTTTTATAATAACAAGCAACTACTCCATAATAGGTAGTGCTTGTACTCCCTGATAGACTCAGAGGGTAAGATCTCAAATAGTTGATAATATTACCTATTTTTAACAAAAATGAAGAATTGATGATGGCCATACTCATCAGATACAATGAGGAAACCATCCATTTATCCAAAGACATAAAATTTCATATTGATGTCAACACCATTGTGCAAACTATAGGACTACCTAAAAGGGGAAGATTTTATAGTCTTACAAGATAAATAACCCTCCCATTCATTTATAAATATGAGAGAAATATGTGTGAATAATCTCTGGAGTTATGATTGATCAGGTTAGGATGTACCAGTTTATGTCCTAACTAAATTCATAATGTATGGGTATTGGTAGATAATAAAAGGTGTGAGGAATGCAATAAAGGTCATAATTGATATTACACATAGAATTATAAGTTTAGGGGAGGAATTTAAATGCATTATTTTTTGATATAAAAACTCATAAAAAATATTTATAATCTTCTAATAGAAGAAACTCAAACTTTCCACTACAATTTTATAATACTCCTACTCTACTTCACATAGTGGATATCCTTGAGAGGATAAATCACACTGGATATTGACTATTAGCTAGCCAATGCCTTTGAAAATTTTATCTAGACAAGAAATGGAAAACACCTTTTCTAGGTTTGAAATTTCAAAAAAGTGGATACAAATCCAAGGCATTATCACAATGCACCCCACTTACATGAGGAGGTTATCAAGTATTTTAGGCTAATCACCACCATCACTAGGATGTATAATAGAGTCTGAGTTTAGATTCATGAGTTAGAAAAACCACATGTAATTATTATTTCATTATTTATAGACATCCACATGTATCATGTATAAGTGATGAGGTATAATAAATTAGTTTATATGAGTGTCTAACCACTATGATCTATGTGACCTGGAGTAGAGAAACCACTACCTCATTCATAAGTGGAGACACAAGACCATTACATCTAGAGGTAAGAACAATAACATAGGATAAGAGATAGGAGAAACCATCAACCTAATTTTCATAATTATCCCCCTATAAGTTTAAATAACCAACTCATCAACCTTCACTTCCTACCAAATGGACAAAAAATATCCCCATGGCTCAACAACACACAAATGTCAAAAATCATAGTAAAATGTGATTTGTAGCCATTGGGAGTGACACATAAAAATATGTATAGGGCGTTTATTCAAGTGATTTTTTTAAATTTTTGGATGGATTGAAAAACAAATCTTAATTATTCTAAAATTGAAGTTATGTATCAACCAATTTGTCCCAGAATCTATAGCTATGAAACTAGTTGTATTGTAAGTGAGATTGTCAATCAAAACTTGTATTGAATAACTATAAAACCAAAAATATATTCTTGTTGGTCCTCCTTTGTGAAAAAATATGGGAAAAAATTAGAAATAAAAATATGCAATAATAATTTCCAGAAGTAATTCTTTTTACACACTTGTGCACAATTATTTTATTAATAATAAAGGCTAAAACTAGCCAATTACAAGAAACTTGCATGACAAGTTATTTTAAGAAAAACATAAAGTAAAAAATTAAATAAACACTTTTACTTGAAAACTTAGTAGTCTATAATTATACTTATAAAATAAATATCTAAGACAACTAAAATTAATTAAAAATAGACTAAAGAGATAACTAAGAGTAATGCTAACACTAACTAATAATTTTTTGGTGATCATGCAAGAAGCCAAGATCAACTGACTACCACAAGATATAATTAGATAAAAGTGGCATGCCATAATGCCTATAAGATATTATATTTATTAAAATACTCTTAAATTTAGTTTTAAAACTTATAAAAGGTTCCCTATAGCTTGAAACTCATGTGAGTAGTCAGAAAATGTACTGGATTTAACTGGTAGTTTTATCTACTTTTTATAAAATTCCTAAAAAGTGTCTAAATTTGTCCAAATAAATAATATAAGACATAAATTAATAAAATAACCATCCTAAACATATAAAATACAAAATAAAATTGATCGAACACTAATAATCAAGTGCCAATATTGGCATCATACTCAACATTATCCCTTTTGATGCAAAGAGGAGATATGTCTATCATCACCTTGAATATTCCATGAATATGATTGATTAATCCCTTAATGATAATATCAAAAAATTAATCTTAAATTATTTCATAATAATTGAAAAAACATTTATCATTGAACAAGTCTCTAAAAAAATGATGTTTGAGTTCAACATGTTTGGTTTTAACATGGAAAATTAGATTGTTATACAATTTTATTGCCACATTATTATCACAAAATATTTATGTTGGCTCAAGTTGAGACTCTATAAAATAAACTAAGAGTATTATAAACCATAATACTTATGTGTAAAATAATTTAAGGGTTGTGTATTTAAATTTAGTAGAGACTAATGTAATTATAGCTTGTTTCTAAAAGACCACAAAAATAACCCCCTTTCCAGTGTGAATTAATTATACATACTAAAACTAAATATTTATAGTTGTTTTATTATTTTTTGGAAACTAGGGTATAGTTCTTAAACATTAAAGGGGATAGATTAAGGGGTAGGATATAATCAAATGTAGTAAAACACATATTTATATCAATTTGATCAAATCAATTACATGGGGAAAGAAAATGACTTATCTAGAAAAATAGGCTAAGATGACTAATATAGAGGTTGAAAAATGTTATGCAAGACTGAGAATATGTCAAAAAATTGAATCTATCTTTCATTTGGTGAAAATATAGGACCATTTAAAAGTTAACACTTTGGTGTCTAGCACTGTAGTCTAGTTTTAGTGTTGTTGTCCAAATCAATTTTTGGTTCTGGATTTTGATGTGGTCTAGTTCTTGGGTCCTATAGGTATCTTTATTTCTCTATGATCACTTTTAGGTGCCATTGTATAACCTATTTTATTCTTAAACCCCAGGTCTATCTATACACATGAAATAATAAACATATCACAAGCTAAAAGGGAAAAAATTGGGTTAGGGGAAATATGATCACATGATCTACAACCCCTACCATCCTAATCGTTGCCTACATTAACCCTCAAGCTACGGTCTCAGATCAAATGTAGTTCTCCCTTAGGGAATGTTCATAATTAATATGTATGGTAGATGTCAAAATGAAGTTTTTCCTAAGCCCTTCCTTGATCAAGCATGCAAATCTATGTGTGATGCAAAATTTTGAGCTATATTATTGACTTTTTTTAATTATTTAGTGTGGCAAAGTAGTAAGTGCTAGATATAAAATGCCTCATGAAGTCCTTTATATAGGATACTCTTTATTTTGAATTTTAGAGCTTTGTTAATGTTAGCTAATATTAAAAGGGTAAACAAAACTTAAAGAAGGGGTTAAAAATGGTTTATGACTTGTTAAGTAAAGATAAATGACCATTGGGGCTCAAAACACAAATGGACAGGAGCACCAAAAATGGGACACTTCTATGTTTGACATTATTTTCCAATTTTAGTGCTCCTATCTTATAGGCTCAAGACCTAGGGGAATAGGATTGGCATGGGAAATATTGTTTGGATAAGGTGGAATCACTGGTCAGAAGGTCTTAGATGACTAGAAATAGGCAAAACGGTGACAAAATCAAGAAACAAGACCAAGATAAGAAAAAACAAAGACATGGCTAGTGTGAACAAGGCTCATATTCTCCAATCAGAGTCTCCTATGAAGAAGACTATGAAAAGACATGATATGTATGGTTGTTTGACTAATTTACACTGTATACATTTGCCCCACTTTTATTCTAGTGATGTAGTGAAATGAATTACTAGAGTAAATGAAAAAAGATGAAAATACGTACTTGAACCTACCTTCATGGAGGTGAATGTGTTGTAAATATCCAGCTCACTTCCTAGCTAGGGAAGTGTATGGAGAGTTGAATAGTGCCTACAAATAGAAATAATCCATGGAATGGATGCCCCTTATAGTGAATCTGAATGTGAAATCCATGTATCATGGAGGAGGGCAATGTTTGCCCATATACTAAATCTAACTAAATATGAGGAATGTTTGGAGGCCCAAAACCAATGTCTATCCTCTATCCCACATAAACTCATGTAATTTAGAATGTGTATATAAATATATATGTTATGAAGAATAAAATATATCATGCCCCTACTCTAAATATCTGAATTGAAACTAAGAAATACTCAAAGGCCCAAAACCAATGTCTATCATCTATCTTGCACAAACTCATGTATTTTGGATTTTATTAATACAATAGACAAACCACTGTAGATGGCCATGTGGTTTAGCCTAGTGATAACTTGGGTACAGATGGGTATAATCTAAAATTTTGGTCAATGTGTAAGAAGATAATTTCATGTCTTACCATTCCATTTGTATAATCTTGAGTGATGATGAACATGAACATTTGTGCCATGCCCCCAAATCTAGTATGTGAGTAATGCATCTATATAATCTAATAATCTATATAACCACATGTGATATGACATATCTTTCCATGCCTCATGTGAAAAACTAAAGACCCAAAACACTGTGTTCTACACTATCTATATTCTATTATCTGATTTTGTAAACTATGTCATGTTGTATGAAGTTGTATGTGTGAGATGTGTATTATGTACATGCCCCCAAATATAGTATCTAAGCTTGTATTTGTATCAAAATCATTATGAATGCATATAATCTAAACCATTGTATCTAACTAGTATGTGTGTCTATATCAAAATCACTATGAATCCATATAATCTGACCCATTGTATCTAAATAGTTTTTGTATCTAAAAATTGAAGCTATAACCCTCTAAATATCTTGAGTAATGTTGAGTGACCCACATAATTTGAATCACTATATTCTTGACCTATCTAAGTTGAATCTGATAATATGAATGTTGGATGTGTAAAAAGTGTGGTGTGTCAACTTATGAGAGTGGGTGTGTATGTTGGATAAGTGTAGAACTAGGAATAGTATGAATGATGCCCCCATTTTAGGGAGAGGGATGAAATATTATGATAGAGGAGGTTGAATCAAAAGGGATGACTAGTGGCATGGTTATATAAATAAGTTTGGTATGTTGTGAATAGATTGAAAGGTTGTTGGATTGCTTAGATTATGTTGTTAGGAGTGGAACACATTTTTGAATGGTGATGACCAAGTTGTGTGTCTAGGTATAAGATAAGTATAGAAATTTTCATACCATATTAGTTAGATAAGGTATTAAGAGAGTGAATCTTGAGTGATGTTGAAGGTATCATTGTCATGATTTCATGGAAGAAAATAGTTTGAAAAATAAAGTTACAGGGTTTGAGTTATGGGCAAAATGGTATTTTGTTTTGAGCAAAAAATTTGGTTAATATAGGAAATTGGATTTATTCTTGATTCATTTGTGCATTGAATATGTTGATATTTTGATCTTTGAAGTGATAAATTTTTTTTGAGGAGATGAGCACCTACCATGACTTGGTTAGAGTAGCTATCAACCCATGTTTAGGCTGGTGGTGATGTGACCCTAGTAAGCATCTCAAACACTTAGTTCCTATCAAATTTTTATCTTGTTTTGGTGTTTTTAAGGGTTTTAAGATTAAAAAAGTTCTATTTCTAACACTCTTATCTTGTATCTATTTCTCATGTCTAAGTTTCAGCACTCTTATCCAGTGTTTTTATCTTATATCAAGTGTTATTATCCTAAAGGCATAATTTTTAAATGATGTTACTTTATTTTTCACTATTATTCTATTTTGGATTTTGATTTGGTATTATTGATTGATATATGTGTTTTTTTTGGTGTTTTATAGGGTGAGGTATGGATGAGAGAGTTTTGTAGGGGTTGGGTGATGGAGACATTGAGGCTACTATCATTATCTGTTGATGAGAGAGAGATTATGGATACGGTGGGGTTGGGTCATGTATGTGACCTAGGTACAGTGCAATGGGATCAATATATGATGACTACCTTATACAAGAGGTAGAATGTATATACATGTACTTTCTATCTTCTTATAGGGGAGATGACTATGACTTTGGAAGATGTGTATCGTATATTAAATTTACCAATTAGTGGGTGGTGAGTGATGGTACAAGATGACATGGGTACTGATATGATTAATCATACATCCTTATATTTTGTTATCATTCCTTCAATTATACATCATATAAGTAGTGATATTGATGTGTTATTATCAATAATTATGTAGTCTAATGTTTCATGCTTGTGAAATTAGTTGGTTGTTTTATTGGAAGATTTCATTGTTTTGAATGGGAGTAGAGTATCTATTACATACAGTATGCATAGGATTGTGCACAATGTGGAGGTATATGGAACTATATTCTCATATGGGAGGCCTATGATAGCCTACCTATATAGGTATCTCTACAAGTTTATACAAGAGTCATTCAGTGGTAGGGTGAGCGTTGTGACCTTATTGCATTGTTGGGCTTATGATCACATAGTAGTTGTGTAGTTGATTAGATTATTAAGGGCAAAGTAGGCACCTCTAAAACCATTTGGAGAGTGGTGGATGGGCACATTATCTATTTTATCCCTTGGGATGGATAATTATAGGTAGGTTTTAGATGGATTGGTGGTTGGTGACATCATATCAAGGCCTTATAGAGAATTTCCTAGGTGGGTAGAGGATGGAGTGCAGTTATGATATATGAGGGTCAACTATTAGATACATTACCACTGGGATAGGTTATATGAATGATTTCAGTATAAGTGTGTGACTAGATAGTTTAGGGTACCACAGGATGTGCTCCTAATAGCATGGGTGTGGGTGAAGAGTGCACGAGCATCGATGAGGGTAGGAGTTCATGCAAGACCTAATGAGGTTGAGATTGCACCATTACCTTTGGATGTGAAGGATGTGGCCATAGATATTCCATATGTGAATGATTTTGGATGTATAGACATGTATACCACATAGTGGGCTAGGCATTGATGGGATCCTTTGAATCTTATTAAGGTAGGGGATGCTCTAGAGTATGAGAATATTGAGCCGATCTAGATGATGGGAGGTAAGTGGTGATTATACTTGAATTGTGTATAAATTTGTGATTTTAGTTTGATTTTAAAATATATAGCTAATGTAGTGTCATAATTTATGCATAGGTGAAGTGGGAGGTGCTAAAAATGGAGCATAGGTTGGGGCAAGAAATGGAGATGATGATTATTGAGAGATCATAATTAAGTTGACACTCTAAGAACTCACATGGCATGTATCTAATAATGTGGTGGAGGAGGGTTTGATAAAGAGAGAAATGGTCATGGATGGTATTCATGATAATCTATTTGATAGGGATGATATAGAGACAACTACATATGTTAGGGAAATAAGAGAGAGATGAGCTGAGAGCTAAGTTGGATAGGCATAAGATGCCCCCACCTAATTTTGGATCTGTTATCATGAGGATCATGGATTAGTATATATATATATCTTTAGAGGTAATATGTAGATTTGTGTGAGGAGCATGGTTGGCTACTGGATCAAGAGAGTCATTATAAGAGGCATGTGGTAGCTTGAGGAGTATGGGGCCATTGAGTGCTAGGGTAGATTATGGGACTAGTACTAGTGGGGAGAGTGAGGGCATGATGCCCATTCATGATTGATTGTACTTGATATCAGTGTATATGTTTTTAAAAACTTGTTTTATATATATATATGGAAACTTGTTTGATTTTGACTCATATGTATCATGTTATGAAATGTGGAGCATATTGGTATATTTGTTGTAAATGGTTGATTATAAATAGTTGATTTGGCATTGATGTTGATGTTGCATATGTTTTTTAAAATGGCATTTGGGATGTGATTTGATTATTTTTTATAAGTGTGATGCTTATGTCTAATTTTAAATTATATGTGAGTAAAATTATGTTGCTTTGTAATTGGTAAATTGATTTGATAAAGTAAATTGGTTTAATATTGGTAAAATAGGATATTAGTAAGATCAAGATTTGAATAATTTGGTTTGACTAGGGATGGTTATTTATAACTAGGAATGTTAGTTATTAGTATAAGGGGATGTAAGATATCATTCTATGCATATGAGCCCCCTAGTTGTTATATCACTATCTGAACACTGATGGCCAATTGAACAAGTGCCCATACTGCTCATGTTGTGTAAGAGCATACCTTGTATCTGATGTTGTATATGGTACAATAACCATAGTTGTACATGGAGACTCTATAAGATGCAATCTCAATGGATGCACAACTAAAAGTATGTGTTATGAATAAGGCTCATCTAGCCATAATCATAGTGGATTGTTATGTGAAATAACACCTTATGGCCTTAGTTATAATGTGTATGATTGAACAATAATTGAAGATGGAATTATAACCTATGATGGTGGGTAATCTAATTTCAATCATAGTAGGTTACTACATGAAATAGGTCCCTAAAAACTTAGCTATAGTTAATATCTATCTGGAATAGTACTCTATGATGTGGGTGCATCTAATCTCCACTATAATGGGTTACTACATGAGATAGGACCCTAAAAACTCTATTGCAGTACCTATGATTGTGATAGATATGTATATGGAACTACACTATGTATTCCATGGACTAAACTAATATATGTAGGTTTCTCTCACTTTACTAGTCTCCAAACCATCTGAATAGGTGGGATATGAGATTTCCTACAAGACTCTATCCTAGAAACCACATTACTCTTGAAATGAGTAATTGATTATTCCTATGAAGGAATGTCCTAGGATGACTCAATCATGGAGGAATGAGGTATATAGATACATGATGGAGGATATCTTGATGAACTCAGTGTGAATTTTATGATTCCATTATCAATACATCTATTAATATAGTCCATGAGTCTATAACAATCATTATCTCTATATCCACAAATATAATGATAGTTACAAAAGGGTTGATGTGGCTACCTTTGTAGGAGATGTGGATTTTGATGATGAGTCAAAGGCAATGTGACTAACCTCATATCTAGTAGTGTTGATAATATTACATATGGGCTATCCCACTCTAAATCAAACTATAGTGGTGCCCTACTACTTTTTCTATAGTGCATATTATAGGTGGTGCTCTAGAATCTAGCTCTTCATTCTTAACTAGTTGATTGTTTAGTTATGGTCTCCTATCTTATTTGTGACATGGTGGATGCTATGTGTTAGGAGATGTAGATGGAGGAAATGTTATGAAATTTAAAGTAATTTGATCAATTTAATCTAACTCAATCAATCCCAATTTCTTCTCCAAGGCTAAAAATGTATAATATAAGTGCCTAAAAGAGGACTCTATCTCATATAATATATTCTCTAGGAGGGGTTGGCAAAGACCCTTAATAAAAATATGTTAAAACTCTAAATATATTGGTTTATGGATCAATCTTAACATTTGAGTTTTGAATTGTAAGATATAATCACTAACTGGCTCTAAAGTATTCTAATGCAATACAACAAGTTTTTCATATGTAACAAGAGGGCCCAAGTTTTCTATGTAATATTTAAGAAATTCCTCCTCTAAATCATCATTTGTATGCAAGTAACCAATAGGGAGTAGATGAAATAACCAAATATGTGCATTACCCACTAATGTCTACTGGAACAACTTAAGTAGAATCAAAGGACTCACATGATATTATAAAGCCTTTCAAAAGGATTTAAGGTGTACGAATGGATCTCCAGTTCCATCAAATAAAGGTAATGATGGTATCTATAAATGTTTAGCAATGAATCTTTGACAAATTTCTTTGGAAGACGGTTACCATGTAATTCATTGACATCCATCCAAGACTTATAAGCCTTGTTTTCCAAAGTAAGGAGATGTACTTGGTGTTATAATTCACCAACTACATGCATCAAATAAATAATCTCTTCGGATGGTATATTAGCATCTTGAAGTGGTTAATTTAATCATTGAATTTGATCATTTATTTTAGCCATAGGAATGCTACATTTAGCAGTTGTATCATAGAGAGCGGGTGTGCTCACTTAAACCTTTAGAGGAATGGTAACTTGGATCTTAGTGGAGGGATGTGAGATACCATTCTCTTTGGGTGAAGAGTGAGAAACAAGAGATACTATAGTAAGGGGTGGCTTGGGAGATTAATTGGTATATTTAGTATTTATTGAATTGCATTCTAATTAAATAGAAGATGTGATGTTATCATTGACATGTGCATCATTTGAAATAGAATCATGCATAGAATTATAAATAACATTTTGTAATCTATTATGTTTGAGATAAGAGTTGGAAGCATGAGATTCATTTTATTCTTCACTAGATGCATAATAGTCATCATTATTCCATGCATTATCACAATTAGAATTTTGTTCATTTGAAAGGGGAGGAGTATAAGTATCACTTTCATATTTACTCTCATTTTCATATTAATTTGCATGTTCACTATCAAACTCATTATCACTTCCATCGTCACTAGGTAGAGGGGTAAGAGAAAATGTTAATTATTTTCTAATATGCAACAAATTATCATGTGAAATTGGAATATTATGTGCATCTATGTTATCCTTGAATGGAGTACATACATTATTTTCATTTGTGATATGAGAAGTAAGAGTGAGAGAGTTATCATTTAGACATTCTTTTATCATTGTTTGAGATGACAAAGTAGAGTTAAGAACATGATATTGATCATTTGAATTATGCCTTGGAAGTTTGATTATATTGTGTTTAAATCATTATAATTTGAACATAGAAGTAGCAAAAGGGAGATAGAAACTAGGTTCAAATGCAAGAAAATTATCACCAATGAGAGGTTCACTTGGAAATTCATGACTAATTTATTCATTTGATGCATTGTGAATAAGATAATGAGGTGAAAAGTACCTTTCCCATTTATCAAAATTATTTTCTTTAGAAGAGGGAAGAAAAGAGATAGGTTTGAGAGAAGAAGATGCATCTACTTTTTCTTCACTATCACTTTCATATGTATCATCATATTCCTCATTACAACAATACTAATTGTCTTCATTATAAATGAAATCATTTTCCTCATTTTTGGATAATGTGTAATTTTGTAAGTTTGTTCATTCATTTTCATAATTATGAGAAAAATTTAGAAATGTATCTATAGGATGAGAGGGAAGAAGTGCCTTAGTGGCCATTTTGTTACTTTTTAAAAATATAATATGTAAAAGTACTATTAAAAAAACAAATGCAAGAATGAATACTAACATAGAGATTTTTAAAATATTTTTGACACTCTAAACAATTTGCAAAAATTCCAAAAAAATTATCTAAAATTTGTAAGGAAGGCTTGGGGTTTGAGGTCCTAGTTTGGAAGTCTACGGTTTTGGGTTGAAGTTTTAAAAAAATTAAATTATTGAAATAATTTAAATTTTAAAATTAAATTTAAATGAAATAAATATACAAAAATCTATACAAAGAATAGAATTTTAAAATTAAAGTTTTACACAAAATGTGAAGGAAAACCCTGGGGGTACCTAGGGTTTGAGATTTGTTTGAATTAAGTCAGGTTCACCAAATGTTTTATTATTTTTGGGAAACTAGGTTCCTAAATAATAAAGGGGATGGATTAAGGGGTAAGATAAAATATAATATGTAGTAAAACACAAATTTATATCAATTTGATCAAATCAATTACACGGGGAAAGAAAATGACTTATCTAAAAAAATTAGCTGAGATAGGTAACACAGAGGCTAAAAACTATTGTACATGATTGAGAAGATGTCAAAAACTTGAATTTGGATTTCATTCAGTAAAATGATAGGAGTGTCTAAAAGAAAACACTTTGGTGTCTGATGTTATAGTCTAGTTCTGACATTGTTATCCAAATTAATTTTTGGTTCTAGATTTTGATGTGATCTGGTTCTTGGGTCCTATAGGTACCTTAATTTCTTTGTGATCACTTATAGGTACCACTATATATAACCTATTTTATTCTCAAACCCTAGGTCTACCTACACACATGAAATAACAAACATATCACAACCCAAAAGGGGAAAAAATTAGGTTAGTTTAAGTATGATTGCATGATCTAAAACCCTTGTTGTCCTAATTTCTACCTACATTAACCCTCAAGCTAGGGTCTCAGATCAAATGTAGTTCTCCCTTAGGAAATGTGCATAATCAACACATATGGTAGATGTAAGAATGAACTTTTGCCTAGGCCCTTCCTTGATCAAGCTTGCAAATCTATGTGTGATACAAAATTTTGAGCTATACTATTGACTGATTTTAATTATTGAGTGTGAAAAATTAGTAAGTGCTAGATATAAAATGCCTTATGAATTCATTTATATAGGAGACTCTTTATTTTGAATTTAGGAGCTTTGTTTGCATTATCCAACATCAAAAAGGTAAAAAAAAATAAGGGAGAGGCTAAGAAGGTTTTAGGACCTATTAAGCAAAGACAAATGACCATTGGGATTGAAAATAAAAATGGACAAGAGTGCCAAAATGGGACACTTTAATGTCTAGTACTGTTGTCCAATTCTGACACTCATGTTCTACAGCTTCGAGACCTAAGGGAATATGATTTACATGGGGAATGTTGTATGGATGATGTGGAATTAATTGTAAAAAGGTCTTGAATGACTGGAAATGGGGAAAAAGGTGAAAAAATCAAGAAATAATACCAAGATAAGTAAAAACAAAGACATGGCTAGTGTGAACAAGGCTCATATTCTCCAGTTGGAGTCTCTTATGAAGAGGACTATGAAAAGACATGATATTTGTGTTTTACTGACCAATTTAGGGTGTATACAATAACATCTAAATATTTTACATTTAAAAAATACCAATCATGTATCTACCCTTCAGTCATGGACTTCATGCTACCAAAAGGCTTGCATCTACCATCTCAATATGCCTAAATGATTATCTTTAGTCTGAACCATATCTTTTTGATCACCCAAATAACCTGTACACTATATAAATATCAAAATTTGACATATATCCTTCATTATTAGTTACATATACATCCCTATTTTATATATTTAGGGACACTACCTGTTGGGAGGGTGTACACCGGAAGCACACAATTTGATTACTAAACCAAGCAACTTAATATGCGGAAATTAACCAGATTCACCAAGTAACTAGAATTCAGAATAACACATGATATGAGAGACAATACCAAATTGTATTAACACTTTATACAGAAAAGAATACAATAAAGAAGATGCCACTTCTTCTCCACCACCTTACAGAGGTTTCCCACACCTCAAGTGAACAGTAATTCTTCTCCCCAAAGCTCTCCCTCTCACAGGTCCCAACACCCAACTCAAATACAGAGTTGGTGTTCACCTCCCGTGCTCCACGCACACCACAAGTGCTCCACGCACTCCACAAGCACTCCACATGCTCCACAAGTACTCAAGGTACTTCAAGTAGATCTCCCATGAATCTGCAACAACCTGCAATTCAACAGACCATACTTATGGAAGGAACTCCCTTGCCTTCCTCTTGCTCTATCCGAGTACACACTTGTACTCCAAGTAGATCCTGCCTGATACTGCTCCCTGTAGTGTTGCTGTCTGTATGACCTTGCACACCTGCAAATCAAGCAATGGTTCCAATCACCTGTGAACCTCGACCTTGCACACACATACACCTGCAGATCAACGATCTTACTTACCATGTAGATCTCCTATATAGGCCATGCAACTGTGACCAAGATCCTACACTCTTGAAGAACCCAGCTGGCTCTCCAATCCAGCACCAACACACCTGGTACTGTGGCACTAGGAGGAACGCACCATAGCTCTACCTCACACACAGAAGGAGCTTATAATTATGCTCTCTTACTCCCTAGCACACTTTTCCAATACAACCATGAGTCTATTATATAGATCTCATCCAAACAATGATTAGACATCTAATTACCATAATTAGATCCGCAGCTATGAGTCTAAAATTAGCGCTCATCATGCAAACTCTTCGTTCGTTAGCTCACTGCCTGTAATTAACTCACAGTCGAACTACACAAGCGACCGACGTCGGTCCCTGTCCGCCTGGGGTCACCGACGCCGGCCGATATATGACCGACATCGGTTGCCTTCCTGTCTTACCCTGCCGACGTCGGTTGGCCAGACCAACGCCAAACACTTCTGACACTCAGCAACTCATTCTGCAACCTCCTCCATGTCTGCATCAGTGAAGCTTTTAGCTCCACAATCCTAACAATCTCCCACTTGGAGATAAACAGCTGCACTGTACCTGTACCTGTACTCTGTCTAATCTATTTCCTGGTTTGTATCCCTCTTCAAGCTTCCACCTGAAGACAACCCACCACACATCCCGTGGTGTACCACCTATCATCCGAGTAACCTACCACATCCGAACCTACAACACCTGTAGTGAAGTCTTGACCCTGCATAGCAACACCTGCTACCGGTCCCTCTCAGAAAAACCTGAGAACTCACTTCCCCGAATTGGCTCCTAACTCTCTGACAGCTCCCACTGCATGGGAATACTCAGGTCTATACCAGACCTCATGTGATTTCGGACACTGTACCTATCCAGCCCTTAGTGTGCTCCGGTTCTGTATCCCAAACCTCGCCAACACCTGATTCACATCAGCTCCCACTCGAGACAAAATCAACCTGTGATCTCCATGCCTCCCATGTCAAAGAATTCCGCTGCTCCAAACTCCTCATGACATGCCACTGAACTAATCTTACCCTTAGCTCAGCAAAACCCTGTATGTACACCCCTTCTAGCTAGCATACTATCCACATACAGCAACAGAATGATGTCATGACTCATCATCCCCCTGGTAAGACAAAACCATAGTAGTTACCTAACACTGACTGAAGCCATGCTCCGTCCTCCACCTGTCAAAACCTGTACCACTGTCCTGCAGCTCCACAAGACCATATACCTGATCTTCCGTCTCATGTATCCATTCTCTCTATTCTTCTACTAAGGTATCCATTCGTCTCTGTGCTTTTATACCTGCTGGCATCTCTACCAAGACACACCTGTCTGGTTCTCCTCCAAGGAATCACATCCACATCCATGCCAAGCTCACACCTGTTTCCTGGATCCTTCCTGCTCTACAATCAGCAACAAGTATGAAGAAGAGGAACAACGAATTTGAGGGCCTACTTACGCCTTCAATCCTCCGTATGGGTGTTTGAGACTCCTTGACAGCTTGCTGTCCACCCAAAATCTGTTACAGTGACCGACCTCGGTCACCCCACAGTCTGCATCCGACCGACGTCGGTTCCATGCGTCTGTACCTGACTACCAACCTGCCTGCACTGGTGTCCCTGCTGCTGACGTCGGTTCTCCTAACCGACATCGGTCTTACATTCTGCCGACGTCGGTCCCATGACCGACATCGGTCTTACCCTGCCCGACATTGCCGGCTTCGGTCTGCACATGACCGACCTCGGCACCTATCTGTTCGACGCCGGTTCCTCCTGACTGACATCGGTGTCTGTGTTCGCCTGTGAGTGATGACTTTTTACCCGCGAGCTCCTTTGAATCAAAATCCATGTCCAAACTGCCCTGCTCAGAAGTATCCAGCCACATCCACTGGGTTCTGTCCGCCATCTCCTCCATAAACACCAAGGCTTTCCAGTTCTTAAGCCTGTCAAATATATCTGTCTTCCGCTTAAGAACATGCATCTCCTTCCTGCTCATGTGACCAAGCCTACGAAGCCACGTCTCTGCAACAAAAGAAGAATCAGTAATATAAACAAGTAGATAAAGGATACCTGTTTTCTTACCACCAGCTAATTCAAGTGCATCCGCTGTGAGAGTTCTTGTGCATCTCTCATCACCCAATCTTTCTGAAGAAATTAGCCATATCTCCAAACCTGGGACCTGCATGACCTTCATCAACACTTGTGTGTTGGCCGCCTGCAATTTCAGCTTCACTTTGCCTTTGCCAGTCCTTTGGCAAGGCTCACCAGCTCCTCTACCTGGAACTGCATGGAAAGAGGCAACCGAATCTTTTATCCAAGATTCAACTTTATCCAAGAAACCTGCAAACACATCCTGTGCAACAACACCTGCTACATCTGTATCTTCAGTTTCTTCATGCTGATCTGTTACCAACCAACAATAATCTTTTACCTGCTCTTTCTTTCCATAGGACCGTGAGTGACCATCTGTGCTTTTCAACTCCTCCATTCTTAGCTTACTTTGATCTGCAGTTGCTCTACTCCCACTCGATCAGAAACCCCTGAGAGTGCCCTGTAACCAAACACAAAACCTGCTTCCTCCAACCTCAGCTCAAATACCACTTGTTGGTATCAAGCTCAAGAACCTACAACCTAGGCTCTGATACCACTTGTTGGGAGGGTGTACACCGGAAGCACACAATTTGATTACTAAACCAAGCAACTTAATATGCAGAAATTAACCAGATTCACCAAGTAACTAGAATTTAGAATAACACATGATATGAGAGACAATACCAAATTGTATTAACACTTTATACAGAAAAGAATACAATAAAGAAGATGCCACTTCTTCTCCACCACCTTACAGAGGTTTCCCACACCTCAAGTGAACAGTAATTCTTCTCCCCAAAGCTCTCCCTCTCACAGGTCCCAACACCCAACTCAAATACAGAGTTGGTCTTCACCTCCCGTGCTCCACGCACACCACAAGTGCTCCACGCACTCCACAAGCACTCCACGTGCTCCACAAGTACTCAAGGTACTTCAAGTAGATCTCCCATGAATCTGCAACAACCTGCAATTCAATAGACCATACTTATGGAAGGAACTCCCTTGCCTTCCTCTTGCTCTATCCGAGTACACACCTGTACTCCAAGTAGATCCTGCCTGATACTGCTCCCTGTAGTGTTGCTGTCTGTATGACCTTGCACACCTGTAAATCAAGCAATGGTTCCAATCACCTGTGAACCTCGACCTTGCACACACATACACCTGCAGATCAACGATCTTACTTACCATGTAGATCTCCTATATAGGCCATGCAACTGTGACCAAGATCCTACACTCTTGAAGAACCCAGCTGGCTCTCCAATCCAGCACCAACACACCTGGTACTGTGGCACTAGGAGGAACGCACCATAGCTCTACCTCACACACAGAAGGAGCTTATAATTATGCTCTCTTACTCCCTAGCACACTTTTCCAATACAACCATGAGTCTATTATATAGATCTCATCCAAACAATGATTAGACATCTAATTACCATAATTAGATCCGCAGCTATGAGTCTAAAATTAGCGCTCATCATGCAAACTCTTCGTTCGTTAGCTCACTGCCTGTAATTAACTCGCAGTCGAACTACACAGGCGACCGACGTCGGTCCCTATCCGCCTGGGGTCGCCGACGCCGGCCGATATATGACCGACGTCGGTTGCCTTCCTGTCTTACCCTGCCGACGCCGGTTGGCCAGACCAACACCAAACACTTCTGACACTCAGCAACTCATTCTGCAACCTCCTCCATGTCTGCATCAGTGAAGCTTTTAGCTCCACAATCCTAACACTACCAACCATAGAAGGACACTAACATAAATTCTAGTGTCTAAATCCTTATCTAGTGTCCAGCACTGAAGCATTATCCAAATTATAAATTATTCAAAACCTATGGGTCAGCCTATTCATCCTATTAAACCCTAACATAATATATTTTTAAAATGTGTGGTATCAATATAGGTCTAAACCTTCTCATTATTCATCTAAAAAATACCAAGTAAACACCTACTAATGCTCATTCAATCAATCTCATTATTGTTTTATTTTTACATATTTTTCCCTATTTATATTTTAGTCATAGAAACAATACTAAGAAAGGTCTAAAAAATCCAAAGAATATCTCATGATTGTTATTTGTCAAGTTACAAGTTAGATCAGTGCATGCATATACATATAACATATTACACCATTTTTCACACACACTCCCACACATAGGGGAGAACTACATATGAATGAGTCCCTCCTTAAATTTTTGGATATGTAAGAAGCACTCATTAATATATGGGTCTTTAATATTAACTTGACATCATGATCCCACTAACCCATTTTTGGTAAAACTCATTTTAAGGGTAAAGAAGGGTGAAGATCTAGGATTTGATCAATAAAAAGAGAGTGATAACTTGTATTCTAAATCTAAATTCATCATTAAAAATATGATAAAAAAAACATAATGGTGAATTTTTTCACATAAAAATATAATATATATTTCATAAAATATAATGGTATTGCATCATAGATAGTATCCTTAACAGTAGTGTCCCAAGGTTAACAGTAGTGTTCACGGTTCTAGAAAAATCATTTATAGAATCTGACAAGTATCTCAGAATCTTGATTCTACATACTCCTACATATGTAAAACCTAGATCTAATTTTTCACATCATACATACTAATTATCATTTATATTTGGTATAAAAATCTTGTTTTGCTTACACAACACACCCTAATTATTTATAGAATCATGGAACCTCTTTTTACTTTTATAGCCGATCCCACTTGTATTCATGACCTTTTGGTCTTAACACTTTAAATTTTCATTGTTATATCTACTCATTTTTCATTCCAAACTAGGTCCCTCAACCATCACCATTTGATGAATCAATCTCATGTGATAAACTTTCATATAAGACATTTAGTGTCAAGCTAGAGTCTACCCCTCCCAATTTGAATTTGAAGTTTTGATTGCTTAGCTCTTTAAGCCCCTATGAGGGTAATATCAATTTATGTGACAAATTAGTTATTCAAACCCATCCTATTGATATTAACAAATTCATTTGAGTAATTTTTTTATTTTACACTTGGTCCGTAGACACATTCTAGATGCACTTGTAAAATCTCATTAAATCAAGTCATAATATGGTTTTCCCTAGCTAAAATTGCCTCATTTCTAAAACCAATATATCGATTCAAATTTTTCATCTTATGATGTTTTTTGAGTTTTATTAACATGTTCAACAATATTCATTGGTTTTTAGGCTTTGCCTCTCCTTAAAGGAAGAAGATCCTATGAGGAAAATGCTTCTTTAAGGTCTAAATGTACCAGGTATTGGTATGTAGGGTAACCCAATTAGCTCATTATGACCATTCTATTTCAAGGGGATTTTATGAAACTAACTTTGAATTATGGATTAATATATAGACACTATGATTCTCAATTATTCTACCACTAATATATTCAATAATGCTTAAATGGTGATGGATGACACTCAACAATCATGATTTAATATTGTATGTTTGTTATTATTACCAAGCTAACACTATAACAAAAAAAAGGGAGAAAGGGAAGAAAAACACCAAATTCCATATAGATTAATTTGGAGTTTTTGATTGAAAAAATATCATATAAATTAATCTTTAGTTGAGCTAGACCTAGCACAACTCCAATTAAAGGATGGTGCAAGAGTCTAGGGAGGAGTTGTGAAAAAAAATGTGTAGGAAATGGCCATTTGAATAAACAACAATATGAATATCAATATGTTTCTTTTTAATTAACATTGTTTAGATTTACAATCTTCATTTAGCTACAAAATTCATTTTTATAACAAGGAAAACACTACACTAGGAACACATGAAAATGCTTGATCTACTAACTATGGAGAACCCAAACATGTCTGATCCACTACTCTACTACTAAATCTAAAAATAACAATCCTTTATTACAACATCGTAGCTGATATTACATCATCATGTAGATACACTAAGTTCTAAATTCAAATTCACCCACCACTAGGGAGATTACAAGAATCTTCAATGTTAATTGGAGAAGCTGGCTAGAATTCTATCAGATATGTGGTTAAGCACCATGCCTCAATAAAATGTTGGTAGTTGAAAGAAGTTGGGATTACATCTATATTTCTATACTCCATGTTTATATGTAACCAATTACCATGCCTCTTTAATTTATATATTTATCTTTTGTGCTATATGTTTGATCCTAATGTGCATCTCATACCCTGGTTAATGACACCAGCTAAACTTTCATTAAATTTCATTATTTATGATACTTTGTTGGTGAGGAACCATCTACAAATTTATTCTACAAATTAAATTAAATTCATATCCCCTTCTTGGGTTTTGATAGCTAGATAGGCCATCAAGTTTAAACTAGTGTCTTACTTACATGGATGTCAACACATCCTCTACTTATAGGTCTTGCCATGTGGCTACTCCAAGCTCTTATACTACTCAACTAAGGCTTGATATGTGTTGACTAATACTTGTTTTAAAAATAGTGAGATCATTCCACATGGTTTAATCTCATTCAATTAGAGGTTATATGGGTCTACCAGACTACATGGACTAACCCAAGCCTATAAAGTAACAAGATGTAGCCATGTGGTCACATCCCATCAACCCGCTTACATAGGGGAATTTAGATTTGTATAGATATCCTCATGTAGAAGATCACTAAAATTATGCCACATGAAAACATCTCACTAACCTTCTATCTCAAAGGACTTTACTTTGTATGTAATCGATTGGGGAAATGAATCATTGAGATCATGTCACTTGACAACATCCAATTGATTTACTTACCTGATGAACTTTTGAAGTTTAATTCCTATAGAGAGGACAAAATATGTCATGTGATTTTGAGTAAAATCTTGAAAAACAATTATCTAAGTCTTTAAATCACTATTGAGAATGGGCCAGGGCTACTAGGAGATGTGAGAGGCTGCTATGTAGTGTCAATATCAATTTAGGAACCTATGGGAAAGATAAATAAAGGCCCAATCAGAAAATTAAAATTTATAAAATCAAATGAATTAGTTTTTTGAAAACAAATGGCTAAGGCAAAAACCAAAAAATGAGAGGAAAAAATGAGGATGAAATCATGAAAGCATGAAACTTAGCACAAATAGGAAACCCAACTTCATTGAATTAAATCCAATTTTGTCTATTTTACAACAAAGTGACTAGTTAAATGAATAAGTTTGTATGAACACCTAGTTAATAAATCTAAAATTAAAGTAGAAATGGGATAAATTACTCATGAAAAATTGTAAAATAATTAGATAATTTGTATGAATCCAAGGCAGAATGGTCTAAAAAGAAAGTTTCAAAATGTGCTTCAAAAGACAAGAATGAAGATATACCATGACATAATATAATCATGAAAATTTAGAAGTTAACTTAATGCATTCCTAGATGTGAATTTTAAGCTAAGTGTTTATAATGCAAACTTATTATTATTCAGGCTTTGATAAAATAATGAATCACATTCAAACTATAAATCTCCACTTCTAGTAAAAATTCATTTCCAAGAATTTTTTTTTAAATAATCAACCACCAAACTCCTTCAAAAAGATAACATCAGACTCTAGAACAAAAAGAGGGTCCCTATTTTCAGTTTTAAAAAGGGGCATGTTGTGCAAGTAACAACAAATAGTGACTCATGTTGGTATATACTCCTATATATATATATATATATATATATATATATATATATATATATAATATTTGATTTAAAAATTTAAAAAAACATTAAATTCTAGTAATCACATAGAACAAATAAAAATTTAAAGGTACTAAAGTTTGCCTCAACTTGTGACATAGTAGGCTATAATCTTACCAATGACCATCTATGTGTGTGATCAAATTATTAATTCATTTTATTTACATTCACATGTATTAATTCATATTTCCATAAGACCAAAATTGATAAAGAAATAAATATTTTACATTTTATCTTAGGGGGAAGTGGTGTGGGAATTGCTCTACTGGAAACCAGTAATTTATAGCCCTGACAAAGATACCTCTAGTCCCTTACAAAGGCCTTGATCCACTGCCAACTAGGCCAAAAATATTGTTGTATAAGCTACTAATCACCCTTTCAAAAAATATTTTTCAATAGTATAAGGCTTCTTTTGAAAGTATATTTTGTATTTTCATTGATAGAGGCTTGCAGACCAAGCCACGATAAAAGGGAATTCAACAAGGTCATGACAACTCAATACAAACCATAATTGAAACAATGTTGAATTTTATTTGGATACTTCATTAAGTTTATTAGATTGTTTTGATTAATATAATAAATTTTATACATTTACAAGTTCTATTAAGAATCATTGACCTTTGAAATATAGGAAATGAACAAAGCAATCATAACAATTCACATAGTATTTTTTAACAAAATTAAAATTAATATTTTAAGTGTCATCTATATTATCTATGCAATAAATTTTCATTTAATTTATTTTATTAACAAGGGAACCTCAAGGTCAAAAGAGAGGGACCAGACAAAACAAGAAAAATGGAAACTAAACTAACAGGGAATAAAAAGGAAAAAGTAGTAAATAAACAAACAAGAAAAGGAAAGAGAAATTATTTATAGAAGTTATTTCAAGCAAGAATATGTCTAAATTTAATTAGACCCCTATGTTACAAGATTTTGGGAAGTCTGGGGGGACATAAATTTACGTCTATTTTTCCTCTACATTGAAAAACATTATCCCATAAATATTTTTCAATGTTCTTTTCACGCAATTCGAGCAAACTAGGACTATAAAATTATGCATTATGTTTATATCTAGTTTACAGTAAGCATGAGGGATAGGGTTTGATAAATACTTCAAACCAAAAATTAAATTTTAGTAAGGGGAAAGGGTGTGAATTAATACATACCAAAATAATTTGATCACCCAACATGGTAGAGACATCCTCTTCATTGTATCCAATGGATGAATCGGTTGATGGCTACTCTTGGAATGAGATGTATGCTATGGAATCATCCTAATATTCATCTTCATTTCCAATGAGGCATGGGAATGGTTATTCCCATTTTAATAATAACCTAAATTTGTCATCTATGGAAGAGGTATGTGGATAATTCAATTTAATTAATGCATGTTTAGGTTTGATTTGTATTGGCATACCTCCTGTGTCCATGGTCTCTACATCAGGACTTCACCATTTTCTTTGAATGTAGTGGAAAATATTTTATTATGTCTTATGTCAATCCTTTGAATCCACATAAATATCCTACTTCATATTTGGGCTCTTATTTAATCTCCTTCATCTCTAATGATAGGTTGGGAGTTATGTTGCTCCTATTGAGTTGCTTACCACCTTGAATTAGCCTTCCACTCGGAGAGGGAGTAGCATAGGATAAGAATACTTTATATTCATAGCATGCATCTTCCTCACCTAATGGATCTAACTCATTGAGTTCATCTTTAGGATGATTGGAAGAGATTTATGATCAACCCTATTTAGTAGACAACTCACCTTCGATTTGATCTTATACTACTACGTTACTCAAGATAGCCACCACTTCTTCATCATCACTACCCTCATGAATTAGTCCAAGCATTATCTTTTGGTGAATTTATATAAAAAATGAAACATAAGTATCAAAATTATCAAAAGATACTTGACTACTAAAACTAGTAAAAACATCATGTTGATTGCATATTGAATTAATAGAGTTATATATATTAATGGAGCAAACTTGGTCTTCATTAAATACAGGAGAGTTTATTTTCCATCACATCTGAGGCAATACTTGGGTTAATTTTTTATTATAAAACATGAATTAATTGATGGGCTAACTTATAGGCCAGCAAAATGAAGGATTTTGAGGGTAAACATTTGATTGTCTTGATGGGTAAGAAAAATAAGTATGGTGATCATGATACATGGCTTGTTCTTCAATGGTGAAAAATATTTGGTACGTTAATGCTAAGGATGTGAGAGATATATGAGTCCTCTAAATGAACATATCATTAAGGGAAATTAATGTTCTAAATTAAACCTCTATGGCTATTACTTATGTTTATAGGAAAGGATCCTCCAACACCATACATAGTTGATGAAAGCATTGGCTGAAAGCACCCAAAAACTCATTAGGTTCCTTATAGACCATACCAAGTTGGTGGTATAAGATATTAGGATTGATGGGATCTATAAAATGTCTTAGGAATAAATTTTTGAAAGCATCACATGTGGTTATACAACCATCCAGCAGTCTAATATACTAGTTGTATGCATCTTTATCCAAAGAATAAGGGGTAAAATGACAATCTACATCTTCATGTTGAATGTGAGTCATAATGATGGAATCCTTGAATTAATAAATGTGTTTTTCTATTGTGAGAATCCTACCATGTGTATACTTCGAGAAAAATAAATTATGATTCATATATAGGTCATGAATGGGCCTCAGGATGTTTACTAGGTAACTACACACACCTTGCCATGTAAAGTCCATGGGGATATCTAGGTAATGGCTCAAGGGTGTTATTAGATTAAAATTTTCATGAAATGTTATTTAGTTTTTGATTCATCCCTCCTTTTATCACCAATTATGTTAGCAGCTCTCTTGACATATCCAATAATAGGTGGGGATTGTTAGGCTCTACCTCTCTTGAAAGGAAGAATATCCAATAAGTAAACTACTTCCCCAAGGTCTAAATTTACTAGGTCTTGACATGTAAGGTAACATATTCAAATCATTGTGACCATTCCATTTCAAGGGGATTTAGTGAAACTGACTCCAGATGATGTCTTAAATTATAGACCCTCTGAGGCTAGATTAGTCCACCACTAATTTATTCAACAATGATTTAATGGTGATAGATGACACTCATCAATCATGATTTAACATTATAAGTGTTTTATTATTAATCCTAATCTAACACAATGATACAAGAAAGGGAAAATGGAAGAAAAATCCTTGCTTCCATAGAGATGAAGTAGAAGTGTATGATTGAACAAATCTCATATAAACCAATCTTTAACTAAGCTAGAATTAACATAACTCCATCTAAAAATAGTTCAAGAGTCTAGGGAAAAGATTTTGTGAATAAAAAGGGGCCTAACCACCATAATAAATACATAAGAAATGGACAGTTGACTACAAAAAAAAATATGAATATCAAGATGTTTCTTATTGATCAACAATGTCATGAAGGAAGCCACATACCCAAAAGTGTCTAATAGGCTATACAAAATGAAAGTACAATAGGCTAGGATGGCAATCCAGGGGACACATACACAAACATCTCTCAACAAGAGATGGGTTTCAAAAATAATGAATCATAATTATGAAAAATTAAGGTAGATTTATTGCCTAAGGAGGGAGGTAATGTGCTTTTTAAGTTTATTTGAAGCAATTTAAACCAAGTTATTCCAAAACCTCCTAATCATCTTCCTTGGGTTTGCTAACACAGAGCTAATGTTGGATGATAGGGAAAATTTAGATCCAACCTCCTATTTTAAGGTGAAAGGCTTAAATAAAGTCTTAAAAAGATTATAGTGGGGTGGACTCATGGAACTAATGTTGAGGATTATTGAGCATGATGTTGATGTTGCAAGGGATTTTGTTGTTAGTTGGAACAAGAGAATGATGGAGATGTGAGGAATCAACATTGAAGTCATAGAGGAATATATATGTAAAGCCACGAGCATGAATTTTGAAGGGGAAAAGGATTATACAGATCAGACTAAAAAGTAAGAAATCCTCTAGCATTTATTCTGCACAAATGAGTTTGTCAAAATGGATAAGAAGGGTTTCCCCATGATGATCTCCCATGATAATGGCCTGAGGTTTGCCTTCAGTTGATGAAATACCTAATATCAAGGGTAAGTATACTTTAATTTTATCCCACCACTTTTTATTATTAAACCATTTCCATGGATATAATATTAGTCTCCCATTTTACCTCCTAAAGTCTTTGGAATGCATAGCTCTTGCCCACTAGACTAATGAATCTAACCCTACTGCATTAAGGACTTATACTATTATTTTCAGAACATATCCAAACCTTAAAAGGTAGGGATGTCCCCCTAAGGGGTCCTCAGCCTAGGAGTACTCCCTAAAGGAGGATCCTACCTTAGAATCCTACCACCCTTCTACTAGTACCCCCCAAGCTAGCTTGTTTAAAACCCATATCGATGACCTCTTGTTGAAGTTGTTTGTCCCTAAGCCCAAATAAATTATTCTAGATGAGGGAACCTCTATGTAGGTCACTAGGAAGGGTAAACTTCTCCTATCTAAATAAATGAAAAAATAAAGAGAATTTGTATATATTCAATAATAAGTTTTAGGAAGCCAGATTGAACCTGGCTAGTCTCATTCAAGAATGGAATGCTTTACACAGGTAAGCAGACATGATTGTCCAATATTTCATCCATTATAATAAGGTTAAATAGAATCCCATTAAAAAAATACTGAAAGTGGTGGATACTTCCCTCCTAATATCCCCAACATGACTCCAATCAAGAAAATCCCTCTGTAGGATTAGGGACAAAAAAGGCCATAGATGATTCTTCCCCAAGACAATGTTGAGGACTCGATAATAGGATGAAGGCCAAAGTTTCTAATAAAAAGTGGGGTGCACCTGAGAATATATCTTAATATTAAAATGAAACACCAGAGGGTCCCCCCTCTTGATCTATTTTTTCTATGTTTTGTTTCACCTTCTAAGGAGTTAATTAGCTTATTTTTTTATTTCAACTCGTGATGCTTGCTACTCTCTTGTATAACACTTTTATGGTTTATAGATCCTTGTAAAACCAATTTTTTTATCTGATAAAATAAAAAAATAATGGTGAGATTAAAAATATTCATTTAGATACAAACTTTATTTTCATAACAATAAAGAAAAAATGACACTAAGAAATCATGAAAAATGCTTGGTCTACTAACTATGGAGAATCCAAGCATGTCTTATCCACTACTCTACTTATTAAATTAAAAATAATTATCCCTTATTACAATGTAGTATTTGATCTTTTATAGACATTCAGGTCCACTGAGTTCTAAATTTAAATTCACCCACCCCTGGGGAGATTAAAATAATCTTCAATGCCGATTGGAGAAGGTGGTTAGGATTATATTAGATATGTGATTAAGCACCATGCCTAGATTGAATGTTGATAATTTAAAGGATTTGGGATTTAATTAGGATTACCATACTCTATCCATCTATACAATTAATTATCATGTCTCTTTAAGGTAGATATTTGTCTTTTATGCTCTACACTCAATCCTAATGTGCATGCCATACCCTGATTAATACCATTAGCTAGACTTTCATTGAATTCTGCCATTTTTTATCATTTGTTGGTAAGGAAATATCTAAAAATTAATTATATAAATCAAATTAAATGCATATTCCTTTCTTGAGTTTTGACAATTTTGATGGCCAAACAGACCATTAAATTTAAACTAGTGTCTTACTGACATGGATTTTAGTGCATCCTCTATTTATAGGTTTTGAACATGTGGCTAATCTATGTTATTTTGATGCTTGATTGAGGTTCTATGTGTATTGATTATTCCTTAGATATGACATAGTGAGATCATGCCACATGTTGTAATCTCATTCACCTAGAGCTTAGATGGGTTTCCTAAACTACATAGACTTCCCAGAGCTTATGGAGTAGCAGGATGTTACCACGTGGTAACATCCTACTAACCCACTTGCTTAGGGGAATTTGATTTTTCATGGACATCTCTAGGGTAGTATATCACTAGGATAGTGTCATGTGGTAGTATATTGTTAATATTCTAGCCTGAAGGACTGGACTTTATATAGAATCATTTAGGTTAATTTGTCATTTAGATTATGCCACTTGGAAACATCCCACTGATCCACTTTCCTAGTGAACTTTTGAAGTTTAAGTCTTGCAGAGTAGTGAAAAGATGTCAGATGGTTCTTAGAAAACTCTTGAATAAAAAATTGCCTTTGAGAATGAGTCATGGCCATCACGATATGTGATAGGTCTCCATGTGGCATCGAGATCAATTTAGGCACTTCGGGTGAGATAAATAAAGTCCCAATCAATAATTTTAAATTTAAAAAAAATGGCTAAATGTTTTGAAAACAAATGGCTAAGGTAAAAACCAAAAAATGACTAAGGTAAAAATCTAAATGAAATCATGAAATCATGAAACTTAGCACAAAGAGGAAACCCGTCTTCATTGAATTAAAGCCAATTTTATCCATTTTACAAAAAAACTAACTAAGCAAATGAATAAGTCAGTATGAACACTTAATCAATAAAAAATTAAAGTAGAAATGGACTAATTTTCTCATGAAAAAATCTAAAATAATTAGATAATTTGCATGAATCCAAGGTGAAATGGTCTAAAAAAGAATTTTTAAAATGTGCTTCAAAACATAAATATGAAGATAGACCATGATTTAATAAAATCATGTAAATTTAGATTTTAACTTAATGTAGTCCTAGATATGATTTATATGCCAAGTGTTTATGATACAAACTTATTATTATTTAGGCTTGGCTAAAACAATGAAGCACATTCAAAATATAAATATCCATATCTAGAAAAAATGTATTTCTAAGAAGGTTGTCTTAAACAAGCAACCACCAAACTCCTTCAAAGAGATAATATCATACTCCATAGTAAAAAGATGATCTCTAATTTTAGTTTGAAAATGGGGTGTGTTGTGCAAATAAAATCATGATGTTAATATCATTTTTATCCATTTTTGGTCTTCAGATGTCAACTTCTCACTTTCTAGTTGTAATCGAGACTTCTACAATTGATTTGGTCTTAATTGAAAATACTAAGTTCCATAGATCTAACATTATTTTTTTATGAAATTAGGTATATGTTTTCAAATTTTCACTTTCTAGGCCTAATCAAAACTTTTTATGAGATTAGGTCTAGGATTGATTTTTTTTTTAGACCTAATAAAAAAAAATTATGATATTATGTATAGTAATTTTAAAAATTGAAAAAGTGCATTAATGACTTGTTTACACATTTTCCAAAACCTAAATAGGTCTAAGAAGGCCTTTTGGAGCCCGAGTTAATTTTTTTGTCATAATTTTCATCTTTGGTGTCAATTTTTCTAACTATTTGAACCATTAGAAAGATAAATACCCCACATATTTCTTGGTACCTTTATTTTTAATAAATTCTACATGTAAAACTAATTATGGGCCCTATAAGTTGACTATTTGGTTTGGAAGTTTTAATTTTCAAAAAAATAATATTTTTTTGTAGGTTAGAAAAGTGTATTAATGGAAAGTGGTGTTGCATCTAGTGTGATAGTGGGTTGGTGTATTAGTAATGATGTCCAAATACCTTTTGGAGGGAAAATATTTCCTCATGGGCCTCTCTTGTTCTATATATTTTCCTATTACAATCATTCCAAGGGTTGTATTTTTGTTGCTACAAAACACTTAAAGACTTCCATATTTTTAAGCAAGTTTAGTGTAATTTATCCCTCATTTATTACCCTACTATTATCTTGGAAAATTTTGGGCTCATTCAGATTGTAAACAATTCTATCATTATGCTACTCAAGTGGATATATGGATTCTAATTGATTCTGTGGAAGAATATTATCATTTCCTATGCATGTAGTATGGTGGATTTGTGTTTCTGTTTCAAGTTTTGATCTCCTCAGACTCTTGAAATTTCTTTGTACCTAGTTGTGTGAATATTAGATAGTACAAGGATTGATTTTCTAGGTTGTTTACATCAATTGGATCAAATTTATCTCCAATATCATAGGTTTTTTTCCTCTTGCCCTCTCTTTTATTATTTTTTTATAGATCTATGATTTTGCAATCTATTATTATTATTATTATTATTATTATTATTATTATTATTATTATTATTATTATTATTATTATTATTATTATTATTATTATTATTATTATTATTATATATCTTAATTATAAGATCTTTTCCATTATTTCAAATACATTATTGAATGTCAATATAATAGAATGAATGAATATACAAATCAACCATATTATTATCAATTGAAAACCATTTAAAAGCTTATTTTCAACATGGGTAAATCTTAAATGCTTTTAATGTCAATTTTTATTAAGATAAATTTACCATTGTTTATTATGGCATAATTAAATCTCTAAATGCAATAGAATGAATACACTTAAATCAATTATTTTATTTTCAAGTTGAAACTCTCATCAAAATTAATTTTTATTCACATGAGAAAGTTAAAAAATGCAAGTTTACTTATTTTTGTTGCATGAGATCCATTGATTTATTACTAAATGAATGCATATGTTATCATTTCTAAATATTTTCAAAATAGACAAAACAAACAACAAAACAAGTACTTTCCTCTAATTTGTTTAAGTATCAAGATACTGATAAAATATTCCAAGAATAGTAAAGGCTTCTTATATATAATTTGTAATGACCAATTGAGTGAGATCTAATCTGCCAAGACCTAGTAGATATAGACTTTGGAGATATTTTTAGGAGAGGTTGGATGATCCCTATCCCTCCTAAGTTGGTGTGTTAAATAACCCATCAACATAATCAATTGAATATATTTAAAATGTGGTTATGCACTCATAATATTTTCAAATTTTATCAATTATTGATGCTTTCTCTCTTATAGGAACACATTAAGTCTCAATCTCTCTAAGTGCACACCCTAAAGTTTGCATTGGAAAAGAGGTGTAGACCATTGGTGCTTTGAAATATTTTTGTCCCTATACTACCACTTGTTATCAATCCAACAATCTCCTAAAAACACTCCCCTAAGCTTTGCCTCCTCTTTTCCACCCTTCTCTAGTCATTTTCTACCTTCATTAGCCCTTCCCTAGCCTAAAACCCTTTCCAACAGTTTATGTTACACTATTGGCCCCATTGACCCTTTACTCTAATTGATAGAACTTATTTAGGGTCTAGGTTGACCCTTGGCCCACCTACATCAAGACCTAATTTAATTCTATTAATAATGATACATAGTCAATTGGGCTAACCTTGTCAACTAAATTTTTGAAAAGGTTTAGGGTTAGATTTAGCTATATATACACATTCATCTCTCAATTATTATAGAGACGTCAGGATTTAATTATTAATTTGTGATTATTTACGATTTTCTCTTCTACCATTCTAATTGAGGAGTTATAGCTTAGGGTTTACACTTGGAGAAGAATCTTGTCTTGTGGAATTTTTTTTGAAATTTTAGCCTTTCTTACCGATCCTTATAAACTACAATAACCTCTTGCGAAGCACTTTTGGCCAAGGTAGAGATTGAGTCTCAATGGATTCATATTCAAGGTAAGTATCTCTAACTTTACTCATCTATTTTAGTAGATAGAAGTACCATAAGTAATGGCTTTTGAATATATTGCTCTCTCCATGCATTAGGGTTTTACCTATTCATAGCTTAATTAGGATTCTCTTATGCATGCTTGCTTTTATTTTTAATAACCACTAATTTGTGCTATAATATTTGGTAAGCACTATATTATATTTTAATTTACTTGTCATTTATTTTTTATGAATATGAAAATATATGACATAGTTAGTATTGCATAGTTTTACTTGATTGGAGGCTTTGGAACCCTACCTAGTGATTCTATTGAGGTAAGATATCCTTTGACTAATTCCATTGGATCTATTTTGGTCATGACCCTAAATATCTAATGTAACAACAATTAGAAGTGTAAGTAAGGTTTATCTTCTCTAAGTTAGGATTGATTAATAGATTAGTTGCATTTCCCTTTATATACATTTTAGTGAACCTGATGTGAATCTAACCTTTGCAGGTTTTATTTCACACCATCATTTTTGTCATCATATTATATTTTTAGTATTGTATTAAACCAATCATTATAGTTCTAACTTTATATGCACATATTTAAAACAAATTCACTTCAAAATGACTATGTTCTCTCTGTGCAAGTCTTCACCAATTACAAGTTACTGGATTGATAAATTTGACACAATACTCTTATTCAATTCCATATTGGTATACATAGTCAAAATAATCAACTTAGTATATTATTCTCTTTTGTTAACATACAACTTTACAAACATATTCAGATCAGTCACCTATGTTCACTATTTCTTCTTCAGCATATAGGGTTCTATAAACTTGGTCAAAATAGCCGACTCAATTAGCATATTTGTTAATCAACATTTGAGCATCACAGCATAAAAATTTTCAATCTAAAACATCTTCAAGGTCATCAAGGTTACTTTATTTCAATCTTTGTCATTTTAGTTCTTTTTTCAATACTTTTTTTTCACAAGTTTGTAGTCTATAAAACTTTAGCCCTATGACCAACTAGGTCAACCTAGTTGACATAGTTTTGTAGTCTATATTCTATCTAGAAGACATAGTCAACTTGTTTTCTTATAGACTTTACTTCTATATAACAATAGTGATTGAATTGAGTCTATTTTTTATTTTTTATTTTTTACATACAATGTCATTTGAACCAACTCTTTACTATTCTAAATCAAGGAATTAACCTATATCTACTAGTAATTAATTTACCATTCCTTTTTAGTTGTTTGTACTCTTTGAGTAACTCACATATATTGAATAGGTGGTTTTTCAAATTTCCATTTTAGTTACACTATTTTTATTTTTTCACACACTACCAAATCACTTTACATTAAAAAAACATTTATCTTCCCAAGGTCTACCTACTTGGATTTCACCACTAAGGGGGAAGCCAACTTAGTTTTCAGATCAAATATAAATACATGGTTGATGGTATATATTAGTAAATAACATGACACACTTGTCATTGTGAGATTATGAAGTGATGGGGTAGGCCCCAATACCAATCCATTACCATCACCAATATAGATCTCTTTTATCCCAAACATCTTGAAACTAATCTTAAATTGATTTTTAGTTCCTTATTTCATCCAACTTCCCTATCACATTAAAATTAAAAAAAATTATAACTTAATAACACTTAAGATGACCAATTAGTTATAATTTACTTTAGATTCTATGTTTTCTCTTTGATTATTATGTGTTTTATTTTGAAACTTGCATTGGCCACCATTGGTGCAAGGTTTCTACTATGTGTTCCAATTGAGTAAGTCACATTGATCCAACTATTTGTGTGTTTGATTTCAGTTTTACTTCATAATTATCTTGAAAAAATCTTCTATATTTCATAACACTATCATTTTAGTTGATTCAGTCTCTTATAGACTATTTAGCATTCCTACCTGTAGTACACAGTCAACCTATCCTACTATGTATCTTTATCTTTCTATTTAAACTTCATGTTTAGTAGTACATAGTCAACCTATCATACTATGTATATCTATCTTCCTATTTAATTCCCTATTTAGTTGTACATAGTCAACCTATTTGATCGTGTATCTTTATCCTCATAATATGTTCCCTATTTAGCAGTACACTATCAACCCATATGACTATGTATTATCTTTATCTTGTGTCTAAGTATTAATCTATTAACATAGTCGATTATGTACCTATTAGCCAATATTTTTCTTTGTCTAGTTGACTTTGATCTTATTTTTCATTATTATTTATTGATCTCAAATACTTTCATCAAGCATCATGAAATATCCTATCAGAATCTTCTTGGACAACCTAAATCCATTTAGACACTATATGGGGTGTTATTTTCATTCCTTTCTTTACCTCCCAAGATAATCCTCACTCTCGGAGTACTTCTCCTCCTCCCTCATTTTTTTATTGCAACATGGTTTAAATCATGTCACAAAATGGGATTGGTGGATTAGATCCTATTCATACATATCAAAACAATTCCTATATTCAAACTATGTGGGGGAAATTAACACAAATTTATCCAATAATACCATAGGAAATCCACCACCTAACAACCCTCTCCCTAATACCAATTCATGGAATCCTCCTACAAACACCAACCCACCAATTAATACTACTCATATTCTTGCATAGATAGTGTAACACATTAACATAATGAAAACATCTAACACTTCCTAAATGATGCAACAACATCATTTAATCAACATGACTAATCAACTTCCTATTTTTCTCCCTCAAAATAATCAAAATTTTATTCCTCCACCTCTTAGAGATGTCGTGGAGAATGTCATCCCCAACCTATCATGCACAATAAGATGTTTCAACACATCTATAATGATCCTTTATCCCCTTTTATTATTTCTATTGATACTAATAATATATCTCCAACTAATAAATATGATGGGACTAAAGACCCTACATCTTTTATTAAAACATTTGGTAATATTTATGAGTGTACCCAAACTAATACTTTCACCACAACTAAACTCTTCGTTAAAATTTTCACTAGTGATGTATTGGAATGATACAATCAACTTACCCAAAATTTCATATGTAAACTAGAGGATTTAGTCAATCCTCTAGATAAAGAGTTTCAACACAATGATCTTACCAAAATTTGCCTTGGCCATTTCATCAATGCTAAGTAATCTCCCATCGAATCAGCTCATGATTTTATCAAATGATGGAAATATCTAGATCATAAGGCTAATCATAACATGACTGATGATAATTTATTTAAACTCTTTATAACCACATTAACTTCTTCACTTTAAAGTTTCATACTTTTGCTCCTCAAATTCTCAATGAATCTCTTGACCAAACCAAGCATCAAAACTTCTTAATGAAATAGTTTGAACCTAATACTGAACTCATTAAATGATATTTTCAATATTGAACTAATGAGATAACTAGTAATCCTCCTCAACCCAATCTAAGATCTACCAAATATGACCATCCCAAATCCTCTCATGCACCATTAACTATGCCACAAATGAAACAATTTTTATCTCCCTCTAAACCATTCACTTATCCCAATAATACTCCCAAATGGCATGACCCTAATCAATTTTTTTGGTTTCATGTCGATGTCAGTCACTCCCATGAAACATGTAAATGGATTATAAAATTTTATGTTTCCTATATGTTTGGTTATTCCTTTAATCATGAGGCTATGATTCAACTCCATCATCGATATTACATTAATGCTTATATAAAATGACAAGCTCCCAAAGCTTCTTCTTCTAATAAATAAAATTTGTTTTCCACATCTAATGATCAACAAGCCAACAAGGATATTTGTTTAATACACGTCGACTATGATAAATATTAAAATAATTGTTAATATGTTAACATGGCTAAGGTCCATTATCAGCATAAACTAGCTCATAAAGATGTCATCACCAAACCTAAGAAACCATATTTGGAAGAGCAACTCGTCAAATATATTACAAATACTCACTTAGATTCAATAACCAATGAGGAACCATCTCTTCTTTTTGAACCCTTAACTATTTTTCTTCCCCATAAAACTAATTTACCTACTAAGCCTCATACTGGATCCTATTTTAAAACCTATTGGAAATTTTTATAAGAAATCAACTCCATGCCTTGAAAATTTACTCTTATGGAGTTAGTTCATACCTCTCCTTATCATTTTAAGCTCCACATGCAATAAATTTTATAAATTGAAGATGCATCTACTTTAGAAGAGCAACCATCTTCTCATGAGCCTTAACTAACCAAAGTGAATACCATTGAATCCATTTATCTTTCTTTGAAACCCTCCATATAGTTCCTCAAGAATACATGATCAATGATGAGATTCTCTTTCAAGCCAATGATCCACCCTTATTCATTAAAATAGCCATTAATACCACCCTAATTATTAAAGTATTAGTATATGAAGGGTTTAATAGTAATATGTCATCTTTGTGGCTCATCCAATAACTTGAATATAATAAATATCATCTTAAACAAACTCACTTGACATGTCATGGATTTGACAAAACTAATCAAAATCCGCTTGGTTTTATTTGGCTGTCTATTATGATTGGAGATAAGACTGTATGAACTAAACTCATTGTCCTTGATTTACCCTTATCTTACAACATACTCTTAAGATGCCTATGAACTCATAGATAGAAGGTTATTTCCTCTTCAAGTATTCAATGTATCAAGTTACTTCACAACATAAAAAGGTATAAACATGAGGTTGATCTTAACCCCTATAGCATTTAGCTTCCAAATCCTAAATCTTAATATCAAATTCCCACCATTCTGAAGATTAATAGTGCTCCTTTATACCCAAATTCATCAATATGAATCTAGATTTACATGTCACTCTTGTTGATTCTAATGAAGATGAGCCTAATGACTTGAAAAATAGTTGAAACACTACCAATATACCTCCTCACATCTCAGAGTGGCTCCTTCCATATTTATTGCCTCGTGATCATACCATCCATCTCAATAATGAGATCATTGATTTTTCCCTCCATGTAATGCTCAAGAAGCATCTTAAATAGAAGATGATTTCATGTGTAATTATTATGAAGTGGCTAAACTATTTCAAGATCCTTTAATCATGTCTCCACATAAATTCAATGATTTAGGCATCTCCCCTTCCAAAGTCCTTCCTGAATCACAAGCATGTATAATTTTTCCAACTTATGATGATAACTACATCATGACCCAAGCTCAATCATGAGACTTGGTTCAACATTATCAAAAAACTCTAGCTCAAATACATGCTTTCAATCATGATCTTCATACCATTTCATAGATTTTTAATTAGCACCTGAAGGTCATGTACCTCCTATTAATTCTCCACATTTTGATACCCCTTGGGTGGTGGAAAAAATATCACACCTCAAACTTTTATAACTTCAACATCTTATATACCTCCTACCAAACCAATCACTCTCTTCAATCCTCTCCCTATCAATGATGCTAATAATAAACCAATCGAATTGGATCAAACTTCTTCCCCTATTCCACCTACTCCTAAGATTACAATCAATGCAAATAAAACATATGTACATCAAATACATTTTGAATATGATCACCATGGTAAAAAAAAGTATTATTTTTATTTGATCTGGTAAAATTCAAGTTTTATAGGGATCTAAAACCACAAGAGTGCATTATATAAGTTTTAATAGGACAACCAGGACTGAGAAGTCAAAAAAAAGTAACAGTACCTAAGATGGAAGCAAAAAATAGGAAACCATAATAAAACTAGGAGGAAGGTCCCTCCTGAGGGTTATTAGCATTAACAGTGTCCTTCATCGAGATAGTTGATTTATCATTTGAAACTTTAGCTCAAGTACAGTTCTTGGGGCCTTCAGCTACTTAACCAAGGAAGATCATTATAGGGCACCTTTTTTATTTTGCTTGCATGGGAGAGTGTTTAAGGGGGCCTTGGGGGAGGATTTAAAAACCTTTGGTGATTTCACAGTAGGGGACTATGGGGGCTGAGCAAAGTGGATAAAGGTTTGGACTATTGCTTTATCCTATCTATGTAATACATTCCAATCCTAGATGAGTTTGGCCAAGCTAAACCTTTCTTGTTGTACCTTTGAGTTAAATTTTTCCAACAACTATTTCTTTCTTTCCATCTCTTCCATAACAATGGCTTTCCCTTTCTAGGCTAATTTCACAAGGGTCCCTATTTAAATAGGTTTCAATTTGGGGATAAATATTAATTTGAGTGGGAGTTCATCTAGGGGGCACTATGATAAGCTATTCTAAGGGGTGTAGTCAGAAGGCTGGTGGGATCTCGCAGAGGATCCTCTATTGGGGAGTCCTCTTGGGCACCCTCCCTAAAGGAGGAACCCCTAGGGGAACCTCCTAACCTAAAAGTGCTTGGTCATGCTTAACAAGAAGGATAATTATACATTAGTGAAGTATGATATTAGTGTCATTCACTTGGTGAAGTAATATGGTACTCTCAAGGGACTTTAGTAGGAAATAGGGAAGACTGATTTTGAACCCAATGAAATGATTAATAAGTAAAAATTGGTGGGAAAATATTAATGTATATTTACCTTCAAGAATCATGTATCACATTATCTAAAGTTAAATGTTATAAGGAATCCTTTTTATACATCTACACAAAATTATTTGTCTTTAAAAATGTTGCAGGGACTCTTGTTTTTTTGAATGGTCCTTGAATTCCTTAGTGCCTATGCATGACATTCTAGTGGTGTCACTGATGAAATCCTTTGAGACATTAATGGTGATGTCATGTATAGTAATATTCCACTTTGTCTAAGCCACCATAAAGTCTTAGGTAATCTCATCATTATTATTAGTGACACATTTCATAAATTCTATGAGTCCCCACTTTTTGATTTTCTTTCATTTATTCATAGATCTCATTGCAAAACATAGGTTCTAGTTGATCCTATCACCACCCATGGAGACTAAGAGCATAGATTCAAAACAAAATTATTAATCTTGAAGTAGATGTGGATTATTATGGTCCTCTTCTCATTTTACCTAGTGATGAAGCCATTCTTGAATTTCTCCATACTCGAGAGCCTCAACTTCCTTGGAAACATCATAAAGTTAAGAACTTCAAGAAAAAGTCTTCTCATTTCAACAACTTCATAGTTAGCATTGATCCCCAAAAAAATCATATTTCCTCTTTACCTAATGTACCATACCATTTCCAAGATGGAAATGCTATGCTTATTAAGGAAACTACATAAATCAAATATGGAACCCCATCATGTCCTCGACCAGTCATAGTCTCTAAAGAACTTACACTAATTAAAAATGATAAATTTAGTTTATTCTTTGATAAATATCATGATAATTTCACTTGGTCCTACGAAGACATGTCTAATATTGATCCTACCATCGTGGTACACAACATCATCACCTATCCTGACACCAAACCTATGTGATAAAAAAATAGAAATTTCCACCCAAAGTTTCCAATTTATGTCATAAAAAATTCATTAAACTTATTGATTATAAGTTTATAAAGCTTATGGACTATTTATAATGGGTCTCAAACATTGTCCCTATTCAAAAAAAAATCACCATGATTATTTGCATTTGCATTGATTTTCATAACCTCAATCTTGCTTGTCCCAAGGACAACTTCCCTTTAGTTTACATATATGTCATCATTGATTCCACTATTGGATATGAAATTTTATCACTTATGGATGGTTTTTTGGGTTATAATCAAATTCACATTGACCTTGAAGATCAACATAAGATAACTTTCACCATGGAATGGGGCATCTATTATTATCTTAAAATGCCCTTTGGCCTCAAAAATGTTGGAGCTATCTATCAGTGGGATTCAACCCACATTTTCTATGACCTCATACATAATATTATGGAAACCTATGTAGCTAACATCATCGCCAAGTCTAAAATCCACAAAACTCATCTTTCTAATCTTGTTATCATCTTTGATTTCCTCATCAAATATAAAGTCAGACTAAACCCCTACAAATATGTCTTTGGCATCACATATATAAAATTTCTAGGGTTATTTGTCTATCTTCATGGTATTGATGTCGATCCTACTAATATAAATGCTATTGTCAACATGCATATTCCTCATTCCATTCTAGATATTTACACTTACCTTGGCAAGCTTGGGGAAATAAGATGATTTGTCCCCAAAATGGATTATCACATCTATTTTGTTAATTTTCTTCTAAATAAAGGTAATGATCTTGAATTGATATATATTTATTATAAAGTATTTAATAATATGAAATAATCTTTGCTTCATCCACACCCATATCAGTTGGGTCAATGTTTGCACAATTAGATGATACCAAAAGAGAATATTCCATCTATTATATCTATCAATGACTCATTGACTATCAAAAATGTTATACAAAAGTAGAATTTGATTTCCTCACAATATATTTTGTAGCTAAAACATTTTATCATTATATGATTTATCAAACAACTTACATTATCATTCATTTTGATTTAATATATCACTTCTTCTCTAAAGCCTTTCTTCTTGGAGATAAAATTGGTAAGTGGATGGTCCTTATAATAGAATTTTATCTCCGCATTATTACACAAAAAGTTATCAAAGGACAAATCATTACTATCCAAGTTGTAGTATCTCCCATACCTACTATCGACCATCTTCAATATAGTCTCCCAGATGATAATATCCTCTATATTAAAGGTCTTAATCAAGCTATATCTCTTAAATATTACTTCAATAATTTAATTTATAATCTTGAATCAAGTAATCTATAAGATTCCTTTATCCTTCCTGATATTATTAAATCTAAAGTAGTCATCAAAGAACTACCTGACACTAATATCAATTTACACAAGGATACTTGGACCCTTCATTTTGATGGCACCAAATGCCTTAAAGGAGTTAGGATGGGTTGTATTCTCACTAATCCTCTTGGTAAAATCATCCCTTTGGCATTTATCATTACATTTGATGTTACTACTAACATGGTAAAATATGAAGCCTTAATCCTAGGCGTAAGAGTGGCACTTGATTTAGACATTGCATATATGCACACTTTGGGTGATTCACAACTCATCTACCTTAAATTTCATGGTGATTATAAATGTAAAATTAAAAATTTCATTACATATCATCATATACCCACTACCTTGCCAAATAATTCACTTCTTTTACCATCGATCCCATCCCTCAAGATCAAAACTTTATCACTAATTTACTTGCTTCTTTAGCATCTCTTTTTCATTTGCACCAATTTATTACTCATTCTACCTTTCTTATTCAAATAATAAAGTCCCCATTTTTCATTAAACCACCAAATTCACTTATTTTCCATATTGTGGTTGTCACCATTAGATAGATCCCATGGTACAAAGACATCATTCAATTCTTTGAGCATCAAACCTATCCTCTAAACATGGATTCTCATGAAAAGACTCAAATTCATAATCAAATTTTCAAATATGTATTTTGATATAACATCCTTTATTATCACAATGTTGAATGTACTTTGCTTTATTGTGTTATGAAAGAATAGGTTTCTCTTCTTCTTAAATAAACACATGGGGGAATTTACAGTGGTCACTATAGTGGATATCCTATAGCAAGTAAATTCTTATGCAAGGGTTAATTTTGGCCCACTCTTGAAAAGGATACCATTGAATTCACTAAAAAGTATAGTCCATTCCAACTTCATGATGATATAGTCCATTCACCTCCTACCAAGCTTCAAACTATGGAGTCTCCCAAGCCATTTGCAATGTGGGGATTATATCTCATAGGCAAACTACCTAGATCATAAGATGGGCATGTATTTATTATCATAGCTACTAAGTATTTTACCAAATTATTCTAAGACATGCCTCTCATCAATTTCATAAGAAATATCATTTATAAATTCATCCACAATCAAATCATTTGTCTCTTTGGTATTCCTCATAATATCATTTCCAATAATGGTGGTAATTTTAAAAATAAAGACATCAAATTGATCTTTGCTAAATTTAAAATCCATCATAAATTTTACACGTCCTACCATCCATAATGCAATGGTAAAGTTGAGGCTACTAATAAAATTCTCCAAAATATAATTTGTGGCACTCACACAGATTGGCATCTTCATCTATATCCCTATCTTTTGGCCTATCAAACTAGCATATGCACTACCACTAGGGCAACCCAATTTTTACTAGTATATGGTTTTGAATCATTCCTACCATTATAATTTGAGCTTCCCTCTCCATCTATCTCTTCATGGTATCATACCCATTGAAGAATTACATTAATCTTGCCTTTATGTTTTTGATCTTCTCGATGAACACCATCTTTTCTCTCTACAACATAATCACCAATACAAGGCTCGTATTACCAAACAACATAACAAAAAGGTTAAAATCTATAATTTTTATTTTGGTGATCTTGTCCTTAAATTATACGACATTAATGACAAAAAAGGCAATTATGCCTAAAAATAGTGGTGCCCTTACTTAGTAAAAGACATCCTTGGTCCAAGCACATATCACCCTTAAACCAATGAAGGCCATATATTCAAAGACCGACCAATGCATAATTTTTAATGAAGTATTTTGCCTAAATATTTCCCTTCTTATCATGCTTTCTATATTCTATTCTTCTAACACTTTTTGTGGAACATCTACATAGGTCTCACCCTCTGTATCAATTCTCTTTCCACAAACCTTAGTTCCTCCTTTTTGGTCCTTTATTTTATCTTTTCTCATGAGTCACATTTTAAAACTATGGATATAACCTAGTCTTCCTCATGAATTCCTTTTGTTCTCAATGTTTCTTTATTTTTAAATCATTTTTTCACCCCTTCAATTTTTCCTTTGTGAGTTCTAGTGTAAGACCATGGATAAGACCGGGCCTTCCTCACAAATACCATGCACCATATTTTTCATTCTTTGTGCACCTTATTGGGTTTATATTTTATGAGTTACATTGTAAGACCATGGATAGGACTAGGCCTTCCTCATAAAGTCACCATCTTTAATTCAATGTTCCTTTTTCTAGAATGTGTTCGTGATTGTTACAAGTTCATGATCATTTTTTATCAACTTTAGCTTTTGCTTATTTTATAGATAAATTTTCACAACAATAATTTTTTATCATGTTTTCCTACACTTCCCATATTCTTATGATAATGAATCACACTTCACTATCATTATATCCCTTTTTTCTTTTATCTCATTTTTTGCAATTTGAATTAGTTCAAGTTGTCTCATGTTTCATTCATCTTGATTTCCTCTCCTTTCATTCTAATTTTTATCAATCATGATTGAAGTGAAGATATCACTTTTATTTCACCTAAACTAATAGGCCTCTTAGACACCATGCTCTCTAAGTTCTCTTTCATAGAAACTAAGTCCAAAGTCTTCAAATGATAGTTATCTTTAGCACCCATGTTTAGTTATTTGAATCTGTATGTAGGATAAATAGAAAAAGACATTAAAAGTTTTAAAATATAAATCATTTGAAACTAAAGGAAATTATATAAAAGGCAACATATAAAGTTAAATTCACACCAAAATACATGACTAATAACACATCTCTTATCTCTAAGAAAAGATCAAACTCCACATTTGGCCTCATGATAAAGCCAAGGCCCATTGGGGTGCAATAGGATAGTAGATTGGAATAGGAAAATTCAAAAAACTCTATGGTGCTACCTACTTTCTCACACAAGTACCCAATCTTCACAGTATATTGATGACTATGTAATGTTCCCTGACAAATAGGGAACACATTATGGGAAGGTAGGTCCATTTTACTTTGTATGCAAACATCCTTCATGGGATGATCTTCATACTTCATTTATTGACCTAATATTTGTGTGGCTAGAATAATTTATTTAGATTCCTTAATTTTGAAAGTCATCTTATTTTGATAAACCCAATTTGAGTGTCTTGACTTAGATAAAGAGTTTCTCTACCTTGATTTTTCCTTCATTTTCCCCTCCACCCATTTCATTCCCCCCTTGATATGCAAGTGTGATTCTAAATCTATTTTCCCAATTCTATATTTCCTCTTATTCACATCATAAAACATGCTAGTACCACTTTGTTTCAATTTTATCTATCTTTAGAATAAAACAATATGCTTGATTGACTATGGATTATTTTCTTTACACCATGGATTTACATTTCTAGACTTGATTTACTTTCTTTGATCATTTTCCATTGTTTTACTACCTCTTTTTTAGACACCTGAGTCTATTTCTACTTTCATATTCTTTTTAAATTGTTGATTCATATTGGCTTGTTACTTCTCACTCACCAATGTTGTTTGCCCTTTCATGCACTTTTTCCATTCATGATTAAGTAAGGATGGTAACTGCTCACTCATCAATGTTATTTTACCATTTTATTGCCCATATTTTTTAAGTAAGGATGGTAACTGCTCACTCATCAATGTTATTTTACCATTTTATTGCCCATATTTTTTTAAGTAAGGATTATTACTGATTTCACATTGATGTTTGATTACCATTTTTAACATGTATCTTTGGTTTGACTTGGTGATTTTGTCTTTCTTACTTAAAGTTTACTTGTTTGAGTTTTTTTGTCTTTAGTATATTTTTATTTACCCAATTCACTCCAAATTATGACTTTGTCATTTGGTCCTAACTTAGCATTTATCACCCCAGCTTGCTAAATTATTGAGTATGTCTCATCTACACCACGTTATTTATCTTGGATTTCCTACATTTGTTTATTTTTAATCTTTAATTTTTTATCATTGAGTTTGTTGAAAGTTGTTTTTGTACCCTCCATGATCAAAAATACAAACACAACAAACAACCATCTAGTGATAAAGGTAAGTCAAGGTATGCATACATTATTTTTATTTTTATTTATTTCCCTTTTAGTCATTTTCTTTTAGTTATTTTATGCTATAAAATAATACAATTTTTTTAGCTTCAACATTGTATGTTTTTATGTTCTTTTATCAAAGCACCATCCCCTATTAAACCTGAGTGATACATGATGAGATTTGATTAGGGCATATGTACATACAACATTTTTAAACTTTATCAATTAATGATGATTTCTCTCTTTTAAGAACCCATTGAGTCTCAATCTCTCTAAGTGTAGACCAAAAAAAGTTCACTGAGAAAGGGGTGGGTAGACCATTGGTGCTTTATAAGATTGTTGTCAATATACTACCACTTTTTATTAATCCAATCATCTTTTAAAAATAGTCCCATAAGATTTTCCTCCACTTTTGTACCATCCTTTGGCCATTTTCTACCTTCATTAGCCCTTCCCTATCCTAAAATCATTTCTTATGGTTTATGTTACACTGTCAGCCCTATTGCCTATATATTTTATTGACAAAACTTAGGTCCCTAGTTGACCTAAACCAAGACCTAATTTTTTTATCAATAAAGATATAGAGTCAATTGGGATAACCTTATTGGTTAAACTTTTGAAAAGGGTTAGGGTTATATTCAGCTATATATACACATTGATCTTTCCATTATTAGAGAGACAACAAAAGTTAATTATTCATTTGTGCTTCTTTACAATCTGCTCTTCTGCCATTCTACTTAAGGAGTTATAGCTTAGGGTTTACACTTAGAGAATAATATTGTCTTATGGAAAAGTCTTGGATGTTTTAGCCTTTCTTAATAATACTTACAAATCATAATAATGTGAGATTGAGTCTTGATGGATTCATCTTCAAGGTAAGTATATCTCACTTTACTCCTATATTTTAGTAGAAAGAAGTAGCATAAAATATGGCTTTTCAATATATTGCTCTCTCCAATCATTAGGATTTTACCAATACATAGATTAATTAATATTATCTTAGGCATGTTTAATTTTATGTTTACTAACCCCCACTTTGTGCCATAAGCTTTTGTGAGCACTTGATTAGATGTTAATTTACTTGTCATTTACTTTTATGAATATGAAAACATAAGACCTAGTTAGGGTTATTGCATAGTTTTTATTGATTGGAGGCTTTGGAACCCTCCTTAATGATTATATTATGGTAAGATATCCCTTGTATAGGTATAAAAAATCCATATTAGTCATGACCCCAAATAACTAATGTATAAACAATCAAAACTTTAAGTAGGATTTATCTTCTCCAAGCTAGGATTGATTAATAGATCAATTGCATTTTCCTTTGCATACAATGGTACTTTTTATATTTATCATGTCTCAATTTTATAATTCATAATATTCATGTATCTGAGTTTAAAATTAATTGTATTGATATATATTATTTTATCACCCTTGTGTTTAATATATTTATATATTATTAACCCTATACCCACACTTCTAAATTTAGGGTTAAACATTTAGTTAACCCAACCACTATGTCTTGTTAGTCTCCCATATTATATCTTGCAATCCATGGAAAATTATATTCACTAATTTTAGGCACATAAACATGCCCTGCCTCTTCATGAAGGGGTTATTTTCATTTTTAATCAACACTATAATTTAAACTCTATTAAAATTCCAGTTCATAATATTCCTCCCCCTCCCCCATTTAAACCTCCTGCTCAAAGAATGATTAAGACTAATAATCCTAAATTTCATTCCTCACCTTCTCTTCCTCCCAACAAGGTGCTTAGAATTAGTGATAAAGGCAAGGGTTTAGATCCTAGATTTTACATGGGTAAGGAAATTGCCATTATAGAGAGCCTCTTTGACATGGGACAGGTTGTTATGGATTTTGGTCCCTCCCAATACAGTCTCAAGGAACCTAGGCTCAAATCTCAAGTTATGTAACTTGAAGAAAGGATTAGTGAGCTCAAGAAGGAGGTCACATAGCTCAATAAGATTATTGATAAGGACAAGAAGAATGTGGATAACTCCTCACATTATGAGACTAATATGGAATATATTTTCAAAAGAATGAAATATTTGGAAGACACTATGGAACATATTAGGGGTAGGTAGATTGATCATGTGGCCATACACCCAGCCATTCTGGAGTTCTTTGAGTTTCAAGTTAGGTAAGTTTGCACCCTTAGAAACTTGCATCTGGGTTTGTGGAAGGGTGGCACTAAGAAGACTTATGCTCTAACCACCATTGACATGACAGACCCATCTCAAACAACTACTCTCAATCTATTTAATGCATTGAAAGGACTCAAAAACAGCTTTAATAAGCTCCTCAAGTGAAGCTTCCTTTTCTTTATTTTGTTGTCTTATTGCTACTTTGGTGCTACTTTGATGCTATGAAGTTGTTATTAATTTATTATTTTGGTGTTGTTATCTATCAAGATACTCCCTATTGTTTCCATTTTCACTTTTCTAATTTTTACACCTTTTTTGTAGATGGGGGTGAACCCCATTCTTCAAAAAATCACTTCTATAATCATATTTTATCAGGCATTTGAGACTTTTTTGGTTATGAGTTTCCTAGTTTTATCTAGATTTTGAGCCTTTTTGTATTGGGTATGGTCCCTTTTGAAACCATTTACCAATAATATATATATATATATATATATATATATATATATATATATATATATATATATATATATATATATATATATATCTTTGTACCCTTTTCCACTAGTTTTTTTGCACCAAAGTTCACGTTTTATGATGGCAATTATGACCTTGAATAGCATCTCCTATCTTTATATGTAGCATGACTTGATTATACTTCAAATGATAAAATTTTGACCAAATTATTTCCAATAATTCTAAAAGACTATGATTTTAGATGCTTATATGACTCACCAATCCAATCAATGAAAGCATTCAAACCACTAGAAAATCAGTTTATAGCATGTTTCTCCATAAACATAACTAAAAATATGTCATATGAACAAATTTATAAGATCAAACAAGGAACCAGTGAACCTATCAATGAATATTTCTTGAGGTATAAAACAATGTTATCCAAAATGACAAATCAAATGGTAGATGAATACTTTCAAGAAATATTTAAATAAATTTCTCTTGCCCCATTTAATGAGGCTCTTTTTTTCAATAAATTTAAATCATTTGATGTCTTATGCAATATTATTTTATATCAATAAATGAAACCTATTTCCTTAAATAAGCCTAAGTATGTATCAAACCCACTAACTACATCTTCTACAAAGTTTCATATCAAACCAAGCTACCAGGTAAAACCTACAAAACCTAAAAAAGAAACAACCATAATGGTTACTGAAGTGTCACAACAACCTAATAACCTCATCTTATCCAATACACCTAAGAAATAATTTACATAATTACCTAAATCTCCAACTTCTCTACTTAATAATCTTATACAATGTCATCTCATATCTCTCCCTCATCCTATAGAGGTTGATATGAGTCAGTCTCTACCAAAAGGATATGATGTTAATGCATATTATGACTATCACCAAGGTCCTATTCATTCTAAAACAAATTTTATACATTAAAACATAAGATTCAAGACCTTATTGATAACCAATATATTGCCTTTGATTATCCTCTGAAGGATTCCAGTTCACAACTAGGTGACCATCAAAACTATAATATATTTAACAATCCATTGCAAGATCATTATAAGAAAGACTTAGAAGTGTAAATGGAATATCATGCACATCCTCCTCCACCATATTATGGTCACCAATTAGATGGTATTATTGGAACTTATACACACATTTTATGGTTTAGAGACCCTCCATTGCATTTGATGATAATGAAATTATAGATTATGACTCAGATCTTCATTCATTATTTATTCAAGCATACGTTGATCATCATCCTATACATATTATTATGATTTGTAATTATAATATTGAAAACCTATGTACCAAGACATTACTTACATATTTGGGATATACACATGATTATTTATACCCTTCTACCAAAATAATCAGAGCATTTGATGGGACATCACAACATGTTATTGGTGATTTAATTACCTTTATAGGCTAGGTCAACACATTTGGTTATTGTATTTTTAGTTATACCATACACTAGAGTCTTTGATATGTTATTGGGATGACCTTAGATACATAAACTCATTTAAGTACCTTCCAAAGTGCATGGGTGTATTAAATAGATTCATATCAAAAGGATAGTCATAGTTTCTAAAATTCCATATGAACATCCACTTGAATAAGAGAATTTAATTCCTACATAGCTACTCATAAAACCTACTAAGGTTGATCATATGTGAAAGTGTAATAAATAAGCAATCCCTTTTCCTAGGTGGCCTATACTTTGAGAGACATTTGCACTAGAGATATATAGTGGATTCCATATAATCCTCATCTACTCATATATAACATACCCAATTACCTAGAGTAATTAAACATGTTTTAATTAATTTCACTCCAAAAAAAACAAAAAATAACTCAAAAGTGGATTCCATGAACCACTACTTTTAATTCTTGACCACATACTCTTATGTGGCATACAAAGAGTGTTGTCGACTCTCTAGATCTAGATATGACACCTTTGCATGCTCCTTGGCAATGTCAATAGTATGATTCACCATCTTTTGAGTATAAAACACCTTATGAGAATTCCTTAGATGGTATAATTATATATCCCTTACTTTTTAAATATTAATAAAATATAAAAAATATCAAATATTATAAAAAACATAAAAACATTCAAATAATTTAAAAATACAAAAATATATTTAGGATTCTCATGTTTACTAACTCATTAGCATATATGTTTTTTGCTTCATGTTAGTAGATATCATATCATTTCATTTATATACACATATATGTTTCATGCATATTTGAGTGTGATGCAAGTATACCCCAACCACTTGATATATGTATATACAGATGTTGGACCTCTCCTCTATCCACATCATATAATATGTTGGTGGCATTTACCTCATTGATCATGATGGATATAGGTTACATATCCTTTATGATCATTTATACATTATCATGCATGATTTTATATACTAACACTTACACATGTTTATATCCATTCTCATATATTTCATGGTGTAATTGATATACTATGTTACATGACATTTGTTTTAACACATGTAGTCCCTTATACTTATGTTGGGGTTACTTATAATTCATTTATTTAAATTTTCACTTCTTTGAGTGTATATATTTCTTGTTATTGTCTTGATTATGGAATACTTGAATATGTTCCTTGCATATTAGATTATATGCCATTGTATGTTGTTTGTACATTTATATATGTCATTTTATGTTGATTGGGCATTTGAATATGTCATAACCTTTCAATTATGTAAAATTTGAACATACCCCTTGTATGAGATATATTTAGATCATGTCTTTTTTATTACATTGAGTGTTCTTTTGTGTGTGTGTTAGATTGTTTTTTGATCTTGTATTGTTACTCTCTATATATTTCCAAGATACATATCATGCATGTTAGGATTTTATTTGATCACACACTGCAAGATTAATTGATATATCTACTTAGACATGTTACTCATATAAGCTACATGATTCATACACACATTATATAATTATCTTATCCTTTTGAGGTAAGGTAACTACTAGATTCTCTTTGCCTCACCTCAAAGGGTGGCATATCAATGGGTGCATGTCATAATGGAATGAACTCTAAATTTACATAGTTTCTAAATTTTAGTGTGGGCATGTTATAAATACATGACCTCCACACTTACTCAGTTATTAGTATCTCTATATTTTAGTGGGGGCATGCCGCATAGACACAACCTCTAAACTTGCACAATCTCTAATAAAGTTACATGATTCATATATACACTTGGGTCATAATCCTATACATTGAACCAATTTATCATAGATTTAAAATAGATTTTTTCATATTTGTGGTAGATTTACTTTAGTTTGACAGACATTAAAAGTGAATATGCAATGATAGTGCACCAAAAATTGTATATTTACCAATTATATCTCAAGATTACTATCACCAAGAAACACAATTTTATATTAGGAAGTATTGTTATCAAACAATATTTTTGTATGTGTGTGTGTGTGTGTGTGTGTGTGTGTGTGTGTGTGTGTGTGTGTGTGTGTGTGTGTGTGTATTCAAATTTGAGTTGTGCCATTGAGATTTAGTGATCTTGATGGTAGTGTCATAACTCATATTTTCACTAGATTGGGGGTATAATGCCTTCCAATATCCCTATTAAAATCTCCAAGGTTAAAGTATGAACCTATTTGAGCTCCAATGCTTCATAAAGAATAGTATTTATCAAGCTAAAGTACAAAAGGACATGATGTTTGCATTGACATACATGTGTACTCCTTCCCTTCTCTCTTTATATTCAAGCATTTCAATTATTTAAAATTTAAAATTATATGCATTAATTTATATTGTAACATGTTTTTGGTTATAAGTCACACTAATAGAACACTCAAAGTAGTCTCAAGCAAAGAAAAGGTGTGTTGTACATACCCAAGTGTACATTTCTTGACTTTAAACTTAGTAATTTCATCATTATGCATTAATATATTAAAGCGGAGGATGTAGATACTAAAATTGAATATTTATAGCATATCAATCTTGTACATTTAATAAATACTAATGAAGGTTATACCTTTCAGTACTAGACCTTCATGTTGTTAAAAGGCTCTCATCCACCATCTCACTATGCCAAAATGATTATCTTATAGTCTGACCCATATCATTTTGATGACCTAAAAAACTTGTACACTAAATAAAGCTTTCAACTTGATATATATCCTTCACTATCTATTATAGATCCATGCCTCTTTTATATCCTTCTAGACATTACCAAGCATAGAATGACATTAACATCGATGTTAGTGTCCAAATCCTTATCTAGTGTCCAATACTCAAAATTCATCAAAATTGAAAATTATTTAAAACCTATGGGCAGCATGTTTGTTTTATTTAAATCTACTATGAGATATTTTCAAAATGTGTGGTATAAATACAAGTCTAAGCCTTCTCATTGTCTATCTAGAAAATACCAAGTAAGAACCTACCAAGGCTCATTCAATAAATTTAAAATTTAATTTATTCTAACTTATTCATCCCTATTTTGGTTTTAGTCATAGGATTAGTCATACAAAAGGTCTGAAGTATTCAAATAATATCCCATGAGTTGTATTTGTCAAGTTAAAAGATAGATCATTACACACATCTAAATATAGCATATTACACCATTATTTACACACACTCCAATACTAAAAGAGAAATACATAAGTCATATGCCATCCTTGATTATTTTCTATGTATGTATCACTCATTAATATAGGGGTGTTTGAGGTTACCTTAACATTGTGATCCCACTAACTCATTTTTTGGTAAAACTCATTTTAAGGGTAAATAAGGGTGAAAATCTTGGGTTTGATCAATAATAAGATAGTGAAAATCTATATTATAGATCTAAATACATCATCAAAAAGGTGATATAATACCTATAATGGTGAAGTTGGTCTCATCGAGATCTAATGGATATTGCGTATAAGATAGTAGTCTCATATCATCGATAGTAACATCGATGATAGTGTCCCAAGGTCAATAGTAGTTTCTACATCTTTAGTTCCATAATCTGATGACTATCTCAAAATATTTATCCTGCATACTCCTACTAATGTTTAACCCATATCTTATTACACATAATAAACTCAACTAACTATCATTTCTCTTTGGTGTTGCAATCAATTGAACATCTTTCAAATTTGGTACTTTCTATATTTACCATATCTCTATTTTATAATTTAGAATATTCATGTATACAAAGTTGAAATTAATTGACCTGATATATATTATTTTATCACCTTTTTGCTTAAGCTATTTATATATTATTAACCCTATCCCCACACTTCTAAATTTAAGGTCAAAAAGTAATAACTTGAAATTGACTTCCTATCATCAAGATATACCCCCCATTATGAATTTATGTATATAATTAGACATAATTATCTTATTTTTATAAAATTAATACTATGATTATAAGTACCTTTTACATATCTAAAAATTATCTTCACTATTTGTAAATTCTTAAGTGATAATTTGCCCATAAATCTAAAAACTAGGGAAACCCCATAACTAATATCAGGTCTTGTTATAGTGAGATATATCAAACCTCCCACCATTATTCTAAAATTATTAATGAACTAAATTAATTCTATCCTCTCTCATTATTTTTTATCCACTTGTAAAAAAGTGTCCACTAGTTTAGAATCTTGAAGATTGTACTAATTTAACATGTCTTTGATATATTTGGCTTGATAAATGAATACTTCCTCTTTCATTTGATGGAATTTGATACCAATAACTTAATTCATAATTATAATATCATTCATCTAAAATTATAATTTCATATATTCCTTTAATCTCTTCAACATCTCCATAAAGCTACATGTAAAGATCAAGTCATCTACATAAAGACAAACATATAAAACATTAGAATTAGATGCTTTTATGTAAAGAGTTGGTTTATTTTGACTCCTTAAAAATATTTGATTCAATAAAAATCTATATTTTTTTTAGTACCAATCTCCTAAAGCTTGATTAATCCCATAAAGAATCTTTTATAACTTATATACCCAAAAAGACTTACCCTTTGCCTCAAAACCTTGTGGCTGCCCCACATATACTTCTTCTTTAGTAACTCCATTTAAGAATGCACTTTTAACATGAATTTGAGGGATTTTACATCTTATATTAGTATATATAATAATAATTAATCTTATAGTGTCTTTACATGACAATTTTCATAGGTTTTCTCATAGTCAACCCCATATGTTTGTGCAAACCCTTTCCAAACTAGTATATATGTTAGCTTGTCAACTATACCATCACTTTTGCATTTGGTATTGTAGACCCACTTGAATAAAATGACATATTTATTAAATATATTTTGAACTAAATTCAATGTATCATTCCTCTCAATTTAATCCATATTTAATTTCATGTCATCAACCCATTCTTTCTCTTGACTAGTTTTTGCATAACATTTAGGTTCACTAGCTAGTTGACAATGCAAACATAATATTCTCATCATAATCATCATAAAAAAATTTACATGCCTGATGTTGAATTATTATAATCATCATCTCTTAATTATTATATAACATTTTAATTCCTATATGTGGCTTACACAACAAGTTATTGTTGCTTGGAGATGTGTATATGCATGACTAGTCTCTTGCAAGGATCTAGTATTATTTCCTGTTGAACTAGAAATATGTGTAAGACATTGTAAACCCTAAAAATAAAATTAAATAGCATTATTAATTCACATATAACTTATTTATTTATTTTTATTTTAATGCTTACCTTTCCTTAAACTTGTATGGGTTTTCCATATCTCAAGTGTACTTGGATTTTGAAAGAGTCATCTAACTTGTTGAAACCATATTTGTGACTTGTCATGTGATTTGAGTAACATAAATCATGAAACCACCAATTTTTTTATTCGTGTATTCCAAAATTACATGTGAGATAATAATTTGATTCCTCTTGAACATCACTTTGTTTAACTTTAAAATACTTATTTTCACTATCTTGATTAGGTTGATTCTTAATTACTAGTATCCTACAATATTTTATGTGTCTTAGTTTTTTATAATAATGACAAGTAAAGTATGTCTTGATTTTACCTATAAAGTTAACTTTAGTTATTCTTTTTGAATTTGATTTTTTTAAACTCTCTTGATTCTATGTTTTTTTCCTCTTTGGTATTTTAAACCCTTTCCTTAGTTTTAGTTGCATGTTCTATATCTCTTACATATAGCCTCATCTTATCCTTGTGGAACAAGAGAGATCCCATTAAATCATCAACAGTTGTAGTGTTAATGTCCTTACACTCTTCAAGAGTGATCACTATATTTAGATATATTTGACTTAAATAATTCATAATAGTTATTACTATATGACTATCTTGGATAGTTTCTCCATAAACCCTCATTCTATACATTGAATCATTTATAGTATCCTACTCCTTCATAATCTTACATTCTTAAAATTAATTTTAAAGGTTTGGAGTTTTGCTTCTCTTACCTTAATAGAGTCTTGGTATAAAATATCCAAGGTATTACATGCCTCATTGGAATTCTTTCATCCTATAATTCTTATATAGATGCTTCGGTCTGTGGCACTCAGAATATAGAAGAAAGCTTGTGCATCCATATTTTTCTCATCCCTTTTTGTTATATTTTGATCTTGTGTCAAGGTATTCTAATATTTGGGTGATGTGTACCCATTGAGAACATTATCTCAAACTCATTTCCTTATAATAAATATCTTCAACCGATCTCTTTAATACTCAAAGTTTCCACCTTTGAAAACAAAAATATTCATGGAAGCAGAATTCACTGAAGTTATTGTTTCTTTTGATAATGGCTTGAAACACTTCTAAATATTTTTTAAACATGGATCTGATACCAAACAAAGGTTTTTAATGTATGGAGTGAGTTTTAGTAATATCTTAATTAATATAAAATTTAAGTTATGTATCCACTGTCATGTCCCCTTTTCAGTTGACATCTTTAGAATTGATGATTAGCCTATTATGTGACCTTCGTAGGCTGATAGGATGGATAGAGGGTCATGATGGAGCTTGGCTTGGCTTAGACTAGCAAAATTTTCTTAGTTGACATTCGTTCAAGATTTTTTGGACTCATTTTCCTAAGCTCCTATTATTTAGGGATATGTGACATGCAGTGGAGCATCCTTATTTTGGTATGGTCATGTGTAGAATCACTCCCTGATTCACCAGCTTCAGTCGGTTCGAGGATCAGACATATATTGAGGGAGATATTAATATTTGATTGATTTAATCAAATATTAATTATTTGGTCAATTTTTAATTATGAAACCCTAATTCTTAATTATAAAACCCTAATTAGGGCAAGCACACCTTTTTGAGGATATAAGGGTTTCTCATAGGAGGGAGAGCCATATTATGAATTATTGATGATTATTGATTATTGAGATTGAACACTAGGTATTTTTTGAGAAGACTGAGCCAAGGGTTCTAGGATTCCATTTGCATTAGAGAACATCCACTCTTCAGTGTGTGTGATTCAGCGGTTGTGAGATATCAGCCAATTTATTACCAATTTGAGAGATAACTTCATACAAAAGCTATCACAAAGGTTTATAGGTATTTCTTTCATTAGTTTTGATTTAGAAAATTATATAGATAGAGATATTTAGATCAAGTGTCTAGCATATAGACCACACTATATTATATTTGCTCCTGTATGGAATCCATACAGATCCATGCAAATTCATACTATTCTGCAACAGGTAGAACAGCACCACAGGGGAACCAAAAACTGACATCGGCAGGCCAGAGACTGACACCAGCCGATTGAGTACCGACATCGGCAAGATAGTCAATCGACAGTGACCAACATCGGTAGTATATTGACCAATGATAGCAGAATAACTAACGTCGATGACTATGTTTTCAACACAACAACCCGAGCTGCATAGATCTAGGGTATTTTTCAGATTGTTGGAAGATAATCAGGTTTTTAAGACTATATTTTAATATTCTTTTATATGCATGATAGAGGAATTTTATTGTAATCATCTGAATGAGTAATAAGATATTTGATTTGCCAGTTGAGAGATTATACTATGGTTTATTTATTTATCTAGAATTATTTTGCAAAACTCACAATTTTTCTTATTACCTGCATAAAACACCCAAAAAATTAGAATACATAAAAAAGCAATTCAAAATATCCAATTTCAAAATTCAAGGAAAACAAGGGATATTACAGTGGTATCAGAGCTAAATTCTTCCATCCTGTTGGGTAGATTGGTCATTAAATCAGTGAAGTAACCATGATTACTTCAAGTACTCAGAAACAGTGGGACAAGGATATGGAGATGCTTAAACAAGGTTTGAACAAGTTGGTTGAACACCAGAGGAGAATGAATGAATTTATTTTAGACCCTACAAAAGAAGCCAAATTAGTACGGTGTATGACATCCATTTTTAAAGGGTCCACATCACAAAACAAGATGGAAGAGGAGGTTGACCGGTTTCCTCATGAGCTGGAAAATACTCAAAATTCCTTGGTATGTACTTAGTTGGCTCTCCAAGATTCTGAGAGACATGTGGATGAGCTTTGTCTTGAGGTGAGTTCAGTTTAGGAGTTAGCGCATGTGGCAGGGACTCAGCTTTCTTTTACAGTTAGGTCACATGTTGATGATGATATGAGTATGTCTAGCATTCACACTCCAGATTCAGAGATTGTAGAAGAGTCCCAGGATTTGATTATTGTAGATGACATGCAAGAGAATGCAGTGGATAGTTTTGAGGACTTAGTTGCACTGGCAATTTCTTTTGGTACGAAGGAGTTAAACAGTGATGCTACCATTTTTGATACTTTGTATGTTGATATGATCTTTAGAGTTGATTCGTAGAGTATGGATGGTAGTACTCTAGAGATCAGTGATTTTGAGTCTACTCTTTTGGACCGTGCATCAGAAGAGGATTGTAGGAGACAATCTAGCTAGTGCCATCATGTGTCTAGTTAGCTGAGAGTTAGTGAGTGGGACATTGCTATCACTTGTGAGCATTTCGATGTTGCTTATTAGTTGTTACCAATTTATGGATGGGGTTCTCCTAATAGTGATGAGCGAGGAGGCAATTATTTTTCCTTGACCGAGATCTACTCTTTATGGGAGACTATCTAGATTCTGAGACAGGATTATATGTTGGGAAAATAATGGAAGCACACAATTGATTACCAAGCAACTTAGTATGCGAAAATTAACCAGAATACACAAGTAACTAGAATTCAAAAATAACAAAGAATATGAGAGACAATACATAACTTGTATTAAAATTCATCCAGAAGGAAATACAACAAAGAAGGCTGCCACAGTTCTTCTTCCTTACACACCTCTAGGGCTCCCACACCTCTAGGGCATAAACAGTAAATCTTCCCTAAAATCTCTCTCTCTTAGGTCCCAACACACAACTCAAACACAGAGTTGGTGTTCACCTCCAACCAGCCAGTATCCACTACTACCAGTTCTCCAGTGCTCCATGCACACCACAAGTGCTCCATGCACTCCACAAGTAACAACTGTACTTCAATTAGATCTCCCCTGAACTGCAACAACCTACAACCCAACTGATCTCACTTATGGAAGGAACTACCTTGCCTTCCTCTTTGCTCTGAGTACACACCTGTACTCCAAATAGATCTCACCTGATCCTGCTCCCTATTGTGTTGCTATCCTATTTGATCTTACACACCTGCAAATCAATCTAGTTCTGCACACCTGTGAACGTTGACCTTGCACACACATACACCTGCAGATCAATGATCTTACTTACCATGTAGATCTCCTATAGAAGCCATGCACACCAGCTGACTAAGATCATACATCCCTAAAGAATCTTGCTGACTCTCCAAAATCAACACCCACCTTGGTACTATTGTGGAACTAGGAGGAACACCCTTGCTCACCTCACACACAAAAGAAGCAAACTTTGCTCAACTCAAACTAGAACAACTTATAATACAATCCATGAGTCTATTATATAGATCTCATCCAAACAATAATTAGACATCCAATTACAATAATTAGATCTGTAACTTCCAGTCTAAAATTGGCTCTTAACATGCAAACACTTGGTTCGTTAGCTAAATGCCCATAAAACACTCGCAGCTGAACCACACAGGTGATCGATGTTGGTCCCTGTCTGCTTAGGGGGTGCCGACGCCGATTGACTTCTGACCAACGTCAATTGCCTTATTCTCTGATCCTATCGACATCAGTCGGCCTGACTGACACCAGCGTCTATGACACTCTGCAACCCTTCTGCAACCTCCTCCTCTATTTGCATTAGTGAAGCTTTTAGCTCCACAACCTAACAATCTCCCACTTGGAGATAAATAGCTGCACTATACCTATACATGTACCCTATCTAATATGTTTCCTAGATTATATCCCTCTTCAAGATGAATCTTAAAGACCACCCACCACACAACCTATGGTGCACCTCCTGTCATCTAAGTACCCTACCACATCTGAACCTACAAACCCATGTAGTGAATTCTTGACCTTGCATGTATACCTGCTACTGGTCCCTCTCAAATACCTGAGAACCCACTTCCCTGAATTGGCTCCTAACTCTCTAACAACACCCACTACTTGGGAAAACTCAGGTTTATTCCAGACCTCATGTGATTTTAGACACTAAACTGTCCAGCCTTTAGTGTGCTCCAGTTCTACATCCTGAACCTCACCAACACCTGATTCACATCAGCTCCCACTGGAGACAAAATCAACCTGTGATCTTCCATGTCTCCCATGCCAAAGAATTTTGCTACTCCAAATTCTTCATGACATGCCACTAAACTAATCTTACCCTTAGCTCAGCAAAACCTTATATGTACAACCCTGCTAGCTAGCATACCATCCACATACAGCAATAGAATGATGTCGCGACTCATCATCCACCTGGTAAGACAAACCACAGTAGTTACCCTGACATTGACTGAAGCCATGCTTCGTCCTCCACCTATCAAACCTATACCACTGTCTTGCAGTTCCTCAAGACCATATGACCTAGTCTTCTGTCTCACATGTCCATTCTCTCTATTCTTCAACTAAGCAATCCATTCATCTTTGTGCTTTCATATCAGTTGGCAACCCTACCAAATCTCCCACTTGGTTTTGCATCATAATCCTACCATGCTCCCACTATTTCCTGGATCCTTCCTGCTCTGCAGTCAGCAACTAGTGTAAAGAAGAGGAACAATGAATTTGAGGCTTACTTACCACTTCAGTCCTCCATATGGGTGTTTGAGACTCCTTGATAGCTTGTTGTCTACCCAAAATCCGTTACAGTGACCGACCTCGGCCACCACACAGTCTGCATCTGACTGATGTCGATTCTCATGCACCTGTCCATGACTACCAACCCTACCGACATCGGTGTCTCCTGTTGCCGATGTTGGTCCTTTTGACCAATGTCAGTCTTACCTACTACCGGCGTTGGTCCTCCTGATCGATGTCAGTCTTACCCTGCCTAACATCACCAGCTTCGGTCTACACATGGCTGACATCGGCACCTGTCTATTCGATGCCGGTTTCTCCTGACTAATGCTGGTACCTGTGTTTGCCTGTGAGTGATGAATTTTTACCTACGAGCTCCTTTGAATCAAAACCCATGTCTAAACAGCCCTGCTCAGAAGTATCCAGCCTCATCCACTGAACTATGTCCATCATCTCCTCCAAGAACACCAAGGCTTTCTAGTTCTTAAGCCTATCAAACACATCTATCTTTTGCTTAAAAACATGCATCTCCTTCTTACTCATGTGACCAAGCCTACAAAGCCACGTCTCTACAACAGAAGAAGAATTAGTAATATAAACAAGTAGATAAAGAGTACCTATTTTCTTACCACCAGCTAATTCAAGTGCATCCACTGTGAGAGTTCTTGTGCATCTCTCATCACCCAACCTTTCTGAAGAAATTAGCGACATCTTCAAACCTAAGACCTGCATGACCTTCTTCAACACCCATGTGTTGGTCGCCTGCAATTTTAGCTTCACTTCCCCTTTGCCAATACTTTGGCAAGGCTCACCAGCTCCTCTACCTGGGGCTGCATGGAAAGAGGCAACAGAATCTATAAAACAAGATTATACTTTATCCAAGAAACCTCCCAGAGCATCCTGTACAACAACACCTACAACATCTGCATCTTCAGTTCCTTCATGTTGATCTTCCACAAACCAACAATTTTCTTTTACCTGCTCTTTCTTTCCATAAGACTGTAAGTGATCATCTGTGCTTTTCAACTCCTCCATTCTTAGCTTACTTTCATCTACCATTGCTATACTCCCACTCAATCAAAAACCCCTGAGAGTGACCTATAACCAAACACAAAACATGCTCCCTACAACCTTAGCTCTGATACCACTTGTTGGGAAAATAACGAAAGCACACAATTGATTACCAAGCAACTTAGTATGTGGAAATTAACCAGAATACACAAGTAACTAGAATTCAAAAATAACACAGAATATGAGAGACAATACACAACTTGTATTAAAATTCATTCAGAAGGAAATACAATAAAGAAGGCTGCCACAGTTCTTCTTCCTTACACACCTCTAGGGCTCCCACACCTCTAGGGCATAAATAGTAAATCTTCCCTCAAATCTCTCTCTCTTAGGTCCCAACACACAACTCAAACACAGATTTGGTGTTCACCTCCAACCAGCCAGTATCCACTACTACTAGTTCTCTAGTGCTCCACGCACACCACAAGTGCTCCACTCACTCCACAAGTACACAAATGTACTTCAAGTAGATCTCCCCTGAACTGCAACAACCTACAACCCAACTGATCTCACTTATGGAAGGAACTACCTTGCATTCCTCTTTGCTCTGAGTACACACTTGTACTCCAAGTAGATCTCACCTGATCCTATTCCCTATTGTGTTGTTGTCCTATCTGATCTTGCACACCTGCAAATCAATCTGGTTCTACACACCTATGAACCTTGACCTTGCACACACATACACATATATATCAATGATCTTACTTACCATGTAGATCTCCTATAGAAGCCCTGCACACTAGCTGACTAAGATCATACACCCCTGAAGAATCTTGCTGACTCTCTAAAACCAGCACCCACCTTGGTACTGCTGTGGAACTAGGAGGAATACCCTTGCTCACCTCACACACAGAAGAAGCAAACTTTGCTCAACTCAAACTAGAACAACTTACAATACAATCCATGAGTCTATTATATAGATCTCATCCAAACAATAATTAGACATCCAATTACAATAATTAGATCTATAGGTTCCAGTCTAAAATTGGCTCTTAACATGCAAACACTTGGTTCGTTAGCTAACTGCCCATAAAACACTCGCAGCCAAACCACACAGGTGATTGACGTCAGTCCCTATCTGCCTAGGGGGTGCCGACATTGGCCAACTTCTGACCGACGTCGATTGCCTTCTTGTTTGATCCTGTCAACGTCGATTGGCCTGATCGATGCCGGCATCTATGACACTCCACAACCCTTCTACAACCTCCTCCTCTATTTGCATCAGTGAAGCTTTTAGCTCCACAACCTAACATTATATGTAGTTGGTAGATGACAAAGATTATCTTATGGAGTGGGGCATCATAGTGTATGATGCATTATTGGTCAAGGAAGATAAGGTGAGTGAGCTTACTTAGTAGCTCAAGGTGACTTTTGAGATTCTTGAGAGTATGTAGTTGGCTTATGAGGAGTCATAATTTCATTCGACTGAGGTGACCATGGAGTTAGAGTGACTTTAGTCTTTACTAGAGTACGTACAGTCACAAGGTGTGGTATCTGGTGACCCAAGGATATCCATAGTTGAGATTGTTAGAGACAGTGGGGATGAGCATATATCTATCCTCGATGCTAGTATTGGCTTGCCTAGTTTAATTCCACTAAAGTTATATTTAGTTGAGTTGGGTGCTATAGTTGAGCATGGTAGTCAGCCTAATATGGTGATGGTCTCTACTATTGATGGCACAGGGACTAGTGAGGTTGTATCAGGGATCAGTTGTGATGTTGGTAAGCTGGTAGTTGGTTTGGTTCCTATTTGTGATACTAATCCTTTGGAGGTGTCTTTGAAGGTAGTAGTTGGTTTGGGCTTGGTTAGTGATTAGTTATAATTAGTTTTTTCCAGATTGCAGTCTGAGCAATTGATTGAGAGTGGTGCATTTTATCAACATTACACTCTAAGTTCTTGTCATCAGTTATGGGATGATTTGATGCCATTGGATGAGAGTTTTGATATACATGGCATGGAGTTTCCATTGATTGATAGTGGTGTAGATCATGACTACATTTGGGATCCAGGTGGATTGATTGGTTTATCATTCAGTGATTACTTGAGGGCAAGCAATTTCAAGAGGGGTGGATTTTCATGTCCCCTTTTTAGTTCACATCTTTAGAATTGATGATTAGCCTATTATGCAACCTTCATAGGCTGATAAGATGGATAGAGGGTCATGATGGAGCTTGGCTTGGCTTAGACTAGTAGAATTTTCCCAGTTGACATTCGTTCAAGCTTTTTTAGACACATTTTCCTGAGCTCCTATTATTTAGGGATATGTGACATGCAACAGAGCATCCTTATTTTGGTATGGTCATGTACAGAATCACTCCCTGATTCACTAGCTTTAGTCGGTTTGAGGATCAAATATATATTGAGGGAGATATTAATATTTGATTGATTTAATCAAATATTAATTATTTGGCCAATTTTTAATTATGAAACCCTAATTCTTAATTATGAAACCCTAATTAGGGAAAGCACACCTTTTTGAGGATATAAGGGTTTCTCATAAGAGGGAGAGCCATATTATGAATTATTGATGATTATTGATTATTGAGATTGAACACCAGGTATTTTCTGAGAAGACTAAGCCAAGGGTTCCAAGATTCCATTTGCATTGGAGAACGTCCACTCTTCAGTGTGTGTGATTCAGAGGTTGTGAGATATCAGCCGATCTATTGCCAATTTGAGAGATAACTTCATACAAAAGCTATCACAGAGGTTTACAGGTATTTCTTTCATTAGTTTTGATTTAGAAAATTATACAGATAGAGATCTTAAAATCAGGTGTCTAGCATATAGACCACGCTAGATTCTATTTGCTCCTATATAGAATCCATACAAATCCATGCAAATCCATACCATTCTACAACAAGCTGGATAGTGCCACAAGGGAACCAAAAACTGACATCGACAGGCTAGAGAATGACATTGGCTGATTGAGTACTAACGTCGGTAGGATAGTTGACTGACAGTGACTGACGTTGGTAGTATATCGATCGATGATGGTAGAATAACCGATGCCAGTGACTGTGTTTTCAACACAGCAACCCGAGCCGCACAGATCTAGGATATTTTTTAGATTATTGGAAGATAATCAGGTTTTTAAGACTATATTTTAATATTCTTTTATATGCATGACAGAGGAATTTTATTGTAATCATCTAAATGAGTAATAAGATATTTGATTTGCCAGTTGAGAGATTATACTGTGTTTTATTTATTTATCTGGAATTATTTTGCAAAAATCACAATTTTTCTTATTACCTGCATAAAACACCCAAAAAATTAGAATACACAGAAAAGCAATTCAAAATATCCAGTTTCAGAATTCAAGGAAAATAGGGGATATTACATCCACCAATATGTCTTAGAATCATTAGTTGTCTTAAAAACTACAAACATATGTTTGTGGTCTTCCTTTGTGAATACCTATAGAAAAAAATCATATATAACATTATATAACATGTGTTTATTAAAGTAATTATTGTGCCACACCTATGCACCATTATTTTATTAATAATAAAGGCTAAAACTAGTTAATTACAAGAAACTTGCATGACAAGTTATTTCAATAAAAACATAAAGTAAAAAAAAATAAAGAACTTTACTTGATAAATTATAGCCTATCACCAATGGTAGATGTGTCTCGTATGGGTATTTAATGTATTATTTTTATTCTCCTTTGTAAAATGGTGTGCTCCCTTTCAAAACCCTCATTTTACCATTATCACAATTATACTTATAAAATAAGACTCTAAGACAATTGAAAGTATTTAAAAATAGAATCAAGAGATAACTAAGATCACTACTAACACTAACTAATAGCTTTTTGTTAATCCTGCAAGAATCCACTATTATTTGACTACCACAAGTTATAGCTAGACAAAAATGGTGTCCCAAAATCCCTATATGATAGGATATTGATCAAAAACCCTTAAATTTAGTTAACATGACTTATAAAAGGCACCCTACAACTTTGAACTCATGTGAGTACTCATATAGTGAATTGGACTTAGTTAGCAGTTCTATCTATTTTTAAAGAAATTCACATAAATAAATTAAATAACCTTTCTAAACACATAAAACACCAAATAAAATAAATCTAACACTAATAATCAAAATCCCATATTGGCATCATAATCAACATGAAGATATCAAGGATGATATTTATGATGAAGAATAATATGAGATGTTCTTAATCTATAATTTAATTTGTACTTGTTAGGTTTGAAATGATGGCTCATATGTCCTACTAGTATAGATCCCTCCACCTCTGTATTCCATTGTGGTGGTTACAATTAGGTAAGAAGATGAGAACAAGCACAGAGTGTTGGATCTATTCTAAGAAGGGGCTTAGGGTCTGAGAATGTAGTACAATAAGTCATTACCACCCAAGGATCAAGCATAGTGAAATAAATAGCAAATAGGAACCCATAAAATCAATAAATAACTAGGTAATCTCTTTTTTTATAAAGTATAAAGAATAATATAGCCCTCTTAGGTTGTTAGTGTGTAAATACCACACACCTAGATTCACTTGACTATACCCAACCATTTCATAGTATATGGAAACATTCAAAAGTGTAGAAGGAGTTGCATAAGAAGTACAAGAAAAGGTGGAAAGAACTAAGAATCACACTATGAATCTCCAAGATAAAATTTTGGTACCTCATTCTACACACCTAAAGTATGTTATGTTAAAACATTAAGTGAAACCGTCATCTTATCCACCACTTTCACCCCTACTCTCACCATATCCACCCAGAAAATCACAAGTAAATCCTTCTGATTATGATACTATCTACTCCTAGGATTAGGGTGTGTAGTTTGCACAAGCACATTGGATCAGCCTCTTGACTAGAACCATCTAGATTAACCTAAGGCACAAGCTCAAGTAGAGGAATAGTAAGCACATGAAATTTCCAAGGCCATAATGGAGGAAGAGAAGTGTCCAAAGATAAGGCCTAAAAATACAAAGATACCTTGCTCCAATAATAGAAGCAGGAAGAAAAAAATCTATGAAAGAGAAGGAACAACAAAAGAAGGCCAAGGATAAAAGAGTAAATAAGGAGGCTGAGTAAAAATGGAAATAATACCTACACAAGTAGGAAGAGGTTATAAATAATTTTTCACATGAAAAAATAGAGAAAGCCACCATTAAATAAGATATGAAATCAAAATTTAGGAGAAAAAACATCTAGGATAAAGCTAAAAACTACCACTCAACTAGCCACATGCCAAGCCCAAATAATAAAAGGCCAAGGAAGTCTAGTGTAGGAGTAGTAAGGAGATATAATAATACATATTGAAATATTTGAATCATAATCACAATCATCTAAAGCATCTATGGGTTTGAGGTCCATACAAGGAAAATCTTTGGATAAAGCCTCACAAGAAAAATGTGAGTCTAACAAGTCATGGTGGATGGATATCCAAACACCAACACTTTGATAAACCATATTCACTCTTCTATTCCCATAGATAAGGCACAAATTAACAACATTTTTGGATCCTAAGACCCAAATTTCCCTACCTAATTTAAGCCAAGAAATTGTTCTTGATGCTTCTCAATTATCTTTTGTGAAGCAAATTGAAGGTGTTTTTACATTATAAACTTCCATGATGTAGAAGGTAGTTCAAATCAAGAAAAAAACACTTAGTTACATGAAGATATTGTTGACTTGAAAGAGTAATTAGCCAAAGCACATAAGTTGATTTATAACACCTACCTAACACTAGTTCAATAGGTTTTGTGGGGCCAAATAATGTTGGAGGAGAAATAATTCATTTCTCTTCTCACAAGGTTAACTTGGGATTGGGATACAACACAACCCCTATAGGACATCAAATCCTAAATCTAACAACTACATAGCAAAATAAAATCTATCTTAACTTGTTGGAGGAGTATGAGTAGGTTATAGATGCCATTACATAGTAGGCTATGTAATATTATAAGAAGATGCTTGATGATAAGGACCAACTCCAAGATGTAAGGAAATATATTACCTTGATTCTCTCCCAAGCAAATAAATGAAAGGTGGTAATGGAGAGCCATGTAAAATCAGCCAAAATGGATAATGCTTTGCATGAGTCTCTAGAATCGACATACAATGCCATGGATATAATGTGCACTTGGAATTTGGATCACATTTTTTGACATATAAATGCAAAGGTATGTCAATAGAATATAGTAGCTAATACAAGACATATATTAGTAGGTTGCACAAAATAAATTAATCATTATACCCATAATTAATGATGACACCTAGACAATCATGTAGAGCCAAAGTCTTCTTCGCACACATTTTAGTATGGTTAAAGACATCTTGGCATATTAGAAAACATATAAACAAGATTTAAAAAATCTTGACAATTCCATCTAGTAAAGCATTAATAAACCATAATACATTGCACCTTCTCAATTCATACATCTTCTCTATATGAATAAATATTCTTAGATAATACAACCTCCTCCTCAAAAACTACTTGTTAAAGTCTTGGCATTTGCATCCTTGTTAGCAACTTCATCAGTAGTTTCCCATTTCTACTAGGTTAAGCCTTCTGTAGTCTTTCATACTATACCTCATCCATCATAGTAAGGTATTACAACCTTAAAAAATTTATCAAATTTTGAAGATGAAAAAATAAGCAATATTTTTTTATAATGAGCAAACAAAGGTGGAAAAACCATAAGGGAAACCTCTTATTTATGCCATACTATTGAAACCCTGAAAAGGGTGGTAGGTGTATACAATGGGAAATGCATCATATCTACAAATCAATCCTAGCTCAGAGAAGATAAATCCTACTTACACTTCTAATTGGGGATACATTAGATAATTAGGGTAATGACCAATATGGATCTACTATACCTAATTAAGGGATATCTTACCACAATAACTTCACTAGGAAGGGTTACAAAGCCTCTAGTCAAGCAAAACTATGAAAAAATCCTAACTAGGTCATATGTTTTCATATTCACTATACTAATAACAAGTAAAGGAAAAGTCTAATCTAGTGACCAAAGCATATGGAACAACATGAGGGTCAATAAAAATAAAATTAAACAGGCATAAGATAATCCTAAATAAGTTATGTATAGGTAAAACTTAGTGCATAGAGAGAGAGAGAATATTATTCAAAATCCATTACTTATACTAATTTTATCTACTAAAGAGAGGATAAAAACTAGAGATACTTACCTAAAAGATGAACCCATTGAGAATCAATCTCTCCCTTGGCCAAAGGTACTTTACAAGAGGTATTTATGGTTTGTAAGGATCACTAATTAAGGCCAAAGCATCTAATACTTCTCCATAAGACTAGATTCTTCTCCAAGTAGAAACCCTAAACTAAGACTCCTCAAGTAGAGTGGTAGAATAGTAGATTGTAAATATGTGCAAATTAATAACTCTTACTTACTATATAATAATGGTGAAATGGATGTGTTTATATAGGTGGATCTAACCCTAAACCCTTCAAAAAAAATTGATCAACCTGGGAAACTTAATATCACAATTTATAAAAACAAACTAGGTCATGGACTAGGTTAGCCAAGGATGGACCTAGTCCCTAATAAGTTTTGTCAATAAGAATACAAGGTCGATGTGGCTGACATAGTCATGTAAACTACCAAAATGGGGTTTAGGTTAGGTAAAAGGCTAATGAAGGTGGAAAATTACTATAGTATGAAAAATAAGAGCCAAATTTTAGGGGAATGGTTTCTACGAGCTTGTTGGATTGGTAATAAGTGGAAATAAGGGACAACAATCTTGTGAAGCACTAATGGTCTACCCAACCTTTCTTGGTGCACCCTTTAGGGCATGCACTCAAAAATATTGATACTCGATGGGTCCTTTCAAGATAAAAAGAATCAAAAATTAATAAAATTTTAAAATATTATGTGTATACATATACTCCACTTAAAGCTCATCACGTGTCACATAGGTGCAATAGGGGATGATGCTCTAAGAAAGAACATAATAACACACAACATTAAAGATAAAAAAAGTTGTAGTGTTTTAAATCATAAAATAATCGAAAGTAAATGATTGAAAGTGGAATAACTAAAAAAGTAAATATGGTGCATACCTTGACTTATATTTATCATTAGATGGTTATCTGTTATGTTTGTAGGTTTGATTTTGAAAGGCGTAGAGACTAATTTTGAAAACATAAGAATACAAAAGTAAAGATAAAAATAAACAAATATAGGAAATCCAAGATAACTAGTGTTATGTGGATGGGACATGCTTGGAAATTTGGCAAGCTAGGGTGACAAATGCTATGTTAGACCAAATGACCAAGTCAAAATTTAGAGTAAATCGGGTAATTAAAATGTCAAGGCTACTAAAGACCTAAAATATCAAGAAATTAAACCTTAAGTAATAAAGGAAAACTCACTGAATCAAACTAAGGATACATGCAAAATGATGGTAATCAAACATGAATGTGAAAGTAGTAATAATCCTTACTTAAAAAATATGAGCTAGTGAAAATGATAAAACAAAAATGATGAGTGAGTAGTAACAATACTTACTCAATCATCAATGGAAAAAGGTGCATAAAATAGAAAACAACATTGGAGAGTGATAAGTAACAATCCAACCTCACTCAATAATAGAAAAACTACATGAAAGTAGAAATAGACTCAGGTGTCCACAAAAAAGTGTAGTACAATAATGACAAATGGTAAAAAGAAATTAAGGCACATCTAGAAATGTAGACCCATGGTGTAAAGAAAGTCAACCTAGTCACTCAAACATGTTTTGTTCTAAGCATAGAAAAAAATGAAACAAAGGTGTGTTGGCATGTTTTTTCAAGGTGTGAAGAAGAAGGAAGTATATAATAGGGAAAACAGATTCGAAATCATAATTTTCCTATCAAGGGGGGAAATGAAATGGGTGGAGGGGAGAATGAAGGAAAAACCAAGGTAGAGGAACTCTTTATTGAAGTCAAGACACTCAAATTAGGTTTGTCAAAATAAGAGGACTATTGAAATTAAGGACTCTAAAGATATTCTCTTATCCACACAAGTCTTAGGTCAATAAATGAAGTATGTAGATCATCCCATGAAGGCTATATGCATGAAAAGTAAAATGGACCTACCTTTCCATAATGTGTTCCCCATTCCTTAGGACCCCTTATAGAGTCATCAATCTACTATGAATATTGGGTACTTACATGAAAAATTAAGTAGCACCATAGAGTTTATTGAATTCTCATATTCCAATCTACTGGTCTACCACACCCCAATGGACCTCAGCTCTAGTGTGAGGACAACTTTGGAGTTTTAGCTTCAATGAAAGAAAGGAGATGTGTTTCCAATCACATCTTTTGGTGTGATTTTGACTATTGATATTTTTATGTTTCCTTTTTATATATCATTGCCTTTTGTTTTAAATGATTTGTATTTTAAATTTTTTGATGTCTTTTTCGATTACTCCATACAGATTTGGAAAACCAAACATGGGTGATAAAGATGATATTCATTTGAATACTTGGGACTTGGTTTCTAAGAAAGAGAACACAGAGAGCATGGTGTCTAAAAGTGTCATAAAGCTAGGTTAAATAAAAGTGCTATCTTGACTTCAACCTTGTTTTATCCAATGTGGAGTGAAAAGAAAGGAAATAAAGAGGAATGAAACATGAAACAATTTGAATTACTTCAAATTACAAAAAGTGTGATAAAGGGAGAAAAAAAGGGATGCAATGACAAAAAAGTGTGATTCCTTATCATAAAAATGAGGTAAATGTATGAAAACATGCTAACATATATTATTATACAAATTTAATCTATCAAAAGAAGTTAAAGTTAAAGTTAAGAATAAATATCAAGAATTCATAACCATTGCTAAGCATATTCTAGAAAAGTAATGAAAAATATGGTGATTTTATGAGGAAGTCTAGGTCCTATCCATGGTCTTACATTCTAACTCATAAAGGATAAACCCATGAAGGTGCCAAAAATTATGGAAAAATAAATGGGATAAGAAAAAGATGGTATTTATGATGAAAGTTAGGTCCTATCCATGGTCTTACACTAGAATTCTTAAAAAAGAAACCCAATGGGTGCCAAAAAGTGTGTAAAAAGTGTGAAAACAAAGATAATTAAATTACATCATGAGGAAGACTAGGTCTTATCTATGGTTTTATAATTCAACTCTTGAGAAAAAGGGAGACCAAATGACCAAAATGAAGGACTAAGGTTTGTGAAAGAGAGAACTATTATGAAGCGTGAGGCCCATGCAATTATCCTATAAAAAGTGTTAGATAGATAACATATATAAAGCATGAAAAGAAGGGAAGTGTTAGGAAAAATACTTCTTGAGGAATTGCACATTGGTGGGATCTTTAAAAATATGGCCTTCATTGGTTTGAAGGCCATAGGTATTTAGACCATGAATATCTTTGACTAAATAGAGGCCCCATTATTTTTGGGCATATTTACTTTCTTTTTCATGAGTGTAGTCTAATTTAAGGATAATATCACCAATAGTAAATGTGTGAACTTTAACTCATTTATTATGTTGTTTGGCAATACAGGCTTTGTATTGGCGATGATGTTGTAAATAAAAAAGATGGTGTTTGTCAAGGAGATCAAGAGCATTAAGGAAAGCTTCATGTAATTCTTCATCAGGTATGATAACATGAAGAGATATACGAAGAGAGGGAAGCTCAAATTATAATGGAAGGACTAATTTATAACCATAGACTAGAGAAAATGGTGTTACCCCAGTGGCAGTACGTATGCTAGTGCGATAGGCCCAAAGAGTAGGATAGAGATGAAGGTGCCAATTCATGTAGGTTTCACTAATCATTTTTTGGAGAATTTTATTAATAATTTTTTTGGTTGCCTTGACTTGGCCATTAGATTTTGGATGATATGGTGTGGATAATTTGTGATTTATTTCAAATTTATCATAGAGTTGTTTGACATATTTATTTTTAAAATTACCACCATAATTTCAAATTATAATGTGAGGGATACCAAAGCAAAAAATGATTTGATTAAGGATGAATTTGGAGACAGTGGTACTAGTGACATTAACAAAGGGCATAGCTTCAACCTATTTGGTAAAATATTATATGTCTATGAATATAAAAACATGCCTATCTTGAGATCAAGGTAATTTGCCTATGAGATATAATCCCCACATGGAAAATGGACAAGGAGATTCTATATTTTAAAGCTCATATGGAGGTGAATTAATTAAATCATCATGAATATGACAAGGAATACACTTTTTAGCAAATTCTATGGCATCATTTTCAAGATTAAGTATCCCATACATAATCATTTAAGAGTTGTAGCATGTCTGTTATAGTGGCCACCATAAATGCCTCCATGTGCTTGTTCAAGAAGAGGAGGAACCTCATATTTCATAATATAATGGAGTAAGGTACCTTCATCATTGAAATAATATAGGATTCTATATCAAAATACATACTTAAAATTTTTTTTGGGAATGTAAGTCTTTTCACAAGAATCTAGGTTAGGAGGATAAGTTTGGTGTTCTAGAAATTGAATAATGTCTTTATATCATGGGCTTTGTAAAATGGTGATGGATTCAATGTGGTAGATAGTTAAATCATGTGGTTTAATATAAGATGGATATTTTCTTATTTGGATACTAAAATTAGGGTAAAAACTTGATGTGGATGAAAAAGAGATGCTAAATAATCAAGGGAATCAATAATAAAATTTTGATCTCGAGGGATAGGTTCGATGGTGAAAGAAATGAAGTCTTTGGTGAGAGTAGTTGTAATTTGATGATAATAAATTATATTCTAATTTTTTCATTGGTAATCACCATTGACTTATTGGTAAATGACTTGGGAATCACCTAAAGCATGCAAGTATTGAATGTCTAAATCAAGGGTAGTTCTCATGCCTAAGATTAAAGCTTCATACTATGCCATGTTGTTAGTGACATCAAATATTAAACAAAAATATAAATGGATGATTTTTCCAAGAGGTATCATAATAATATAACCTATCCCATCTCTTTGAAGGCACTTATCACAATCAAATTGAAGGGTCTAAGTATCCTCATGTAAATCGACATTAATTTTAAGAATTTCTTCGATAACTAGCTTTGGTTTAGTAATATAAAGGAGGATAGTGGATTTTTGATATTACTTGCTTTAAGATCAGCAATGAAGTTATGGAAATAATCTTTAAAATATATGGTTTGATTTAGATCTTCAATATAGAGAATATTTTTATCATGAATACTATCTTGAAGGTGGTGAGTAGCAAGCACAAAAGCTATAGCAAGTTGATCAGTGATGATTTGTCCTTTGACAACCTTTTGATTAATAATTTGGAGATCAAATTCCATGAGAAGGACCATCCACTTCCCAATTCAGTCTCTAGGAAGAAAGGATTTGAAGAAGTGATGAAGGGGATTAGAATGGATGATAACATATATGGTCTGATAAAATATATAATCTCAAAGTTTTACATCTATAAAATACATGGCAAGGCAATCACGTTTAAATTTTGTGTAAAATTTTTCATAATCAATTAGGCCTTGGCTAATATGGTAGATGACATATTCTCTTCTAGTATCATCTTGTTGGGAAAGCATTACCTCAAATGATATGGGTGTGGAAGAGGTATATAAGATTAAAGGTCAATCATTTGAAGGGGGATGAATAGTAGGTGGGTTAAGAAATGATTATTTCATATTATTAAATGTTTTTTTATAGGGATCAATCCATTATAGATCATTAACTTTATTAAGAAGAGAATTGACATAGTAGATATGGTAAGCCATTTTAGGGATGAATCATCTAATTTCCCCAAGTTTACTGAGATAAATTCAAATGTATGGAATGGACTGAGGGATGGTCATGTTGATGATAGAATTAATATTGGTAGGTTCAAAATCAATGTCATGGAGAGGAACTAAGAATCCTAATAGTTTTCTAGATGTGACACTAAAAACACATTTGTAAGGATTGAGTCTAACTTTGTATTTAAGAAGGAAATTGAAGATGATGTCAAGATCAAAAAGATGAGTCTTGTGATATTTAGACTTAGCAATGAGGTCATCCATATAGGTTTATATAATTTTTTTAATAATATCATCAAATATATGGGTCATTTCTTGTTGATAAGTAACTCCAGCATTTTTGAGTCCAAAGGGAATTTCAACATAGCAATAGGTACCCCATTCTATGGTGAAAGTTGTATTATGTTGGTCTTCTGAGGTAAATGTGAATTTAGTTATATCTTAAGAAACCATCCATAAGAGACAACATTTCACAACCAAATATGGATTCAACACTAGCATTTATTAAAGGTAAAGGGAAATTGTCTTTGGGATGAATAAGATTAAGATTAGAAAAATTAATGAAAATGCAAATGACCATGGTGACCTTTTTTGAACAAGGACTATGTTAGACACCCATTCAGAATAGTCCACTGGTTTGATAAACTTAACATCAAGAATTTTGATAATTTATTTGTGACATAAGGTGGAAACCTCGAGTGGAAATTTGCATTGCTTTTGGTGCATAGGTTTAGCATCAAGATAGGTCATTATATTGTGCACCACAATGTTAGGATAAATACCAAGAATTTCCTCTTAGGACTATGAAAATATCTCATGATATTTATCAAAAAATAAGATAAAGTTATCATGTTCAGTGGGTGTGAGTTTGAGAGAAACTATAATAGGTTAAGGCCATGATGGAGTACCATATTAAATGTGAGTAGTTTCTTCGATAAGAATAGAATTGCCATCTTGGAAGTGATATGGTACATTTGGCAAAGAAGAAATTGGATTAACTTTAGGGTCAATGCTAGAGATGAATTTGTAAAAACAAGGGTTTTTTCTTGAAAATTTTGAGTTTGTGATGCTACCAAGGAAGTTGAGGTTCTCGGGCATGAAGTAATTCAAGGATAGCTTCATCACTAGTCAAAGTGGGAAGAGGGTCATAATATTCAATATCAACTTCAAGATCAATAATTTGATTACCATGTCTAACATATTTATAATGTATTTGATGAAAATTTGTGTCCTTGGCATCTAATTTAATCTCAAAAGTAGGAGTTAATTGATCAAATGAGATTGTTGTGTCATTACTTTCTTTGACTGAGGAAAGAATTAGATGTAGTGATGGGATCTATAGGTGGTAAAGAAGATATGATAATGTCTGTAGGTTCAGAAGGTAGGATTTATTCTACCACCTAAGGACTATTAATAATTGGAATATTATCAAGAGGTACATAAACTTTGGGATCTAATTCAAGATCCATGTAAATGGTGTGAATATCCTAGTTGAAAGCATGTATTTGAGCTAAAGTTTTTGATAATGTTGTACATCCAAGTCTCAATATTGAGCTTGGGCAATGATGTAGTTATCATCATAGGTTGTAGAAATGGTATTGTTATGACATGAGATTTCACCCTTTTGGAGGAGTTATTTAGGCTCCCCCACTCTCAGTCACAATATGGGAACAACCTCAGGCTGTGGGTATCCTATAATAGGGTTGAACCTCTGGAGAAGGTCATCTTCCTCATGATGGATCACCTAAACTAATGCTACTATAGTAAACATGGTTAGAAATGGGAAAAGGGCTCCTAATAAAGATAACCAAGTGATGCACCAAATAAAAATGGTAAACTCCCATAAGCTTGAACCCACACTAGATCTGCAAAAGATAATGCTAGCTCACACAACCTCACAATCTAGCTCAGTGCATAAGTCTTTCATGGATTACATTTAGATAGAAGACTAATCTAGACATACAATAGCTTGAAAACACCCTAAAGGAGGTTAGAAATGGGGACAATAGATGAGGAATATTCTCCTTCACAATGCCATCATGCCCAACTCACTAAACACTGATCCAAGGCAAGAGATAGGTAAATAAAGTATATTATGACATCAAGAGGTAGTTATTACAAATTCTTTATAGGGTTTAACCTAATCAATATGGGCATATTTTTTAATATCTCAGAGAGTCCCCTACTCTTCAAGATCAAAGAGTCTTTTTGAGAGTCTAAAATCCAAGAGAGAGTGAGAGCTTTGTGGAAGATAGAAGAGAAAGAGAAAGGGGAAAAAGAGAGGGAGCACACCATTTAATATCACTAAATGAGCTATCACCTTTTTATGTATGCTCCTTCAATTTTTTTCAAATCAACACTAGTTCTTTATTGACAAGTTAACTTTTTATTTATCCTAATATCCCTCAAATATCCTCGTTGGTCATGTAACACGCTAGAGAATAAGATTTTGTTGAAGGTGATGAGTCATGATTTTAGTATGGAGGAAAAACTTTAGACACCCTGAAAATCTATTAATGCTCTAATTGCTTTCTCTAACCATTAGATCCCCATCATGGGATTCTATGTTATCTTCCACTTGCTTTCATTGTAAGGACAAGATCCTTGTATCTTTAGACTTGACAGAGCCATGCTTAAGTCTGATTTTAGAAATTGTAGGTACCTATTTATTGAAGCTATAGCTTTGTCTAAATATGAGACACTTTAAGCATACCCCTACTCCAACCTGAACATAGGTATTTTCTATAGATTGAAAACCAATCTAATTATTAGTTTTCCTATAGTTATCATCCATTAAGAGATTACAAATTACATATCATCATTATTAAACTATATTAGGTCTAAAGAGACCTATTCTACCTTTGAACCTTGTGTGAATTAAGAAGACATGATACACGAGGATCTCTCTTCATGAAATGATGTTGAAACCATAAGAAAACCAAGTTTGCATGCATTAAATCCTCCAACAAAGGTCTCCACTGAGCTTTAATGGTGTGCTTTGATATATTTTCCCTAGTTTAACCTTAGGTCACATTTGCTATTTATTGAAGTCTCTTGGATTTGACTTTGAATGTCAACCATTGATCTTAAACTAGGCCTTCCATATTATGACATTTGTCAGCTTTGAATCAGTCCTTAGGATCATGCTGTCAGTTTTAGTGATTTCTAAACTTTCACCAAGTGGTAGCCTTGCATTCATTCCTTAGGAATATTGACTCTTTGAACTTATGTACATCATTGATCTGATTTTTCATGGATTACACATGATCCATTGATTTATCTAGAATTTATTATGGTCTTGACACTTGACAGCTTCTCATTTGCTTTTGAGATCTGCTAACTTGTTGACCTTTCACTCACTGTTGATCCACTTTTGTATGATAGATCATGCACCATCAATCAACTTAGACCCATTGTCTTCATTAGTCACTGCATGCCATTATATCTTCATTTATGTACCCAATGTCTTGACAATTATCAACCATGTGCTTATACTCAAAAACATTTCAATTCAAATGGTTATTTACCACAACTTAATCTTGATGTTTGAGCACACGTCCCACACTATTTTTTCAAATTTGGATGCTTATATCTTGAGATAGACAAATCATCAAGACATGAAATTTATAGAGGATGATCCTAGAACTAAATGTATCATTTTCATGTGGTCTTTTGGGATTTAGAAGCTTCCTGATCATAATTATAAAATGTACAATCATACTGACTCATTCATTCCTATGTGACATGTTGTGATGGTCTGGTTCTTATAGGAATGTTTTTGAACTATTGCTTGGACTTCCAAGGCTTAGATAAACTTCTAAGGCTTGTTTAAACCTATTATGATCACCTGGAAACTTTATTTCTCCAGATTTTGATAAACCACACTTTACATTTACTTAAAATGTTTTAAAGGCTTTGTTAGTTGCATGTGATCTTTGGACCACTCATTCCATCTAGAAATCTATTCATCTCATCCATTTAGGCATAATATTTGTGTAGGCCAAAATTAGACATCTTTAGTGACTCATAGGGAAGTATGCTTTCTATGCTTGAGAACATAAACTAGTTGCTTTGTTTGATCCATTAGGCATGGAGTCATAAGTATTTGCTCTTAGATGACATTAAATGATGCAAGGCTTCCCTTCTAGATAACTTCATCTTCAAGAAATAAGAACAAATTAAAAAAAAAAAACAAAGTGCCCGAGGCACTTTGGAAAAGGAAACACACAACAAGAAAATAATGTACACAAGTCACTTAGAAGAAAATAAGAAAACTATTATAATATGTATAGGGTTGTAACTTACAATTATCTTCCTCTTAGATCAAATGGAAAAGATTTATCATCACTCACTTATGGTGAACCAAGATGGAAAACATCTTGATTTTGAAAGCTCATGATAGGTGAGCTAAGATACCTAATTTTTAACTCTTTTGGCATGATCTCAAGAGGATGAAATGGGAAAAAAATGTCTCTAATGTAGAAATATTAGTCCATTTTTTTAAGGCTTGATCTAAAATGGACTATAGGAGTACCTAAAACCTTCTCATATGATGACTCTTTTGAACATGGAGGCTAATCATCTAAGTTTAGGCAAAAGATCTCTAATTCATCTCGAAAGGTAACTTCCTCTTGGTCATCTGAGATAATGCCAATCTCAACATCATCCTTAATTTTCTCACTTTTAAAGGATCCATATGGTAGCTCATCAACCCATATAAGTTTCAAAATGTCATGTTCTTTTGGCTCTGGATCTGACCATTCTCTTTTATTTTCAAAGACATTAATACTACCTTCAATAAATAATTCATCTTGAGACTAGTTAGATTCTTCAGCCTAATTTGTAAGTTCATTTTCATGCTCTGGAGGAGGCATAGGTTTGTTTAAAACCTCTATTTATTCCATGAAGTCATGGTATAGTTATTTCCATACTTTATCCCAATCCTCCTTTTTCTCTATTTCTTCCTCATCTTCATCCTTAGCCATACCAAATGGAAGTGCCTAGAACAAATCAAGATCCCCTTTACTCTTAGTTACATCCTGAATACACCTGCCTTTAAATATGAAGGCATCAATACTGGCTTTAGGCTCTAATTAATTAGTGTCAAATCCATGCCATAACAGCTGGTCTAAACCTAATTTCTCCTCCTCTAAATGGAGTGGGTTGCCTATCACGAACTCCTTATCATATAAACGTGTGTTTTCTTCTTTAGGTTTACCTATGCTTACAAGTTCATCCTATATTATTTGTAAAATAGGCTCTTTATCTAAGAGGGAGGTGGTGGGAGGGTGAAGAAGTTCACCTTGCTTGATGCTTAGGAGAGTATCTTTCCAACTAGGGGTTTTGAAGGCTCTCTTTGGTGGCTCTTAGGGGAGGAAGATAGAGTCATAGAAATTTTGTATGACAAGCTCATTGAGTTAAGCTAACACCTCTTTTTCTTGAACTAGTTCTTGGACTACCTCAGCTAACACTTCCTCTCTCTTCTTTGTGCCCTCCTTGATTTATTTCTATGAGGGGAAAGCATAAGGCTTGGAAACCTTCTCCTTTTTTTAAATGGGTGTGAGAGAGGGTGGTTTGAAAAGAGACGGTATGACATAGTTCAAGTCATTGGAATAGGAGAAGATCCAAGATGGGATGGATTCATGTTCCTCAGTTGAATGGTTTTAAGTGACTTGTTTGGTTCTTGGTGAGGATGAGACTTGGAAAGGTTGACTAGGGTGTTGGGTTTGAGCTTAAATAGGAGTAGGAGAGGTAAATTGGGTTATAGGGTTGGTTCTTTCTCATTCCTAAGAGCAATTGATAGTTATTTTCTTTTTTATCTTGGTCTTTCCTAACCAAACATTCTTACTAAAACCTCAACTCCTACTCCTAAACATAAGATTGGTGTTCAAGATTCTATTGTTGTCTATAGTACTCTTTTTCCCTATTAACCTCTCTTAATTATTTTTCAATATCAAGCCATATCTCCCTAAGTCTCTTTTCTATTTGACTAGAGAGAGACAAATTTTGACAAGGCTGATACATTAAATCTTAAGGGCCACTTGGGATGAAGCCATGAACATTGCTAACTCGATATGAAGGATAAGGAATGAAAGAACATACATTTTGATCAAATGGGTAATGATACATACTAAATAATGGTGGTTAGGCACTTGGGCTACTTATACCAACTGATTTTCATATTGGAGTCACCATTGGTGTTTATAAATGTGCCTCCAAAGGTTGATTTCACTAAAAAGTAACACAAAGAACCTTTCAATGAGATGTAGAATGTAGTTAAGTCCCATCAGATATGCCAAAAACTATTATGACATGAGATTGCACCCTTGTGGAGGAGTTATTTAGGATCCCCCACTCCTAGTCATAATAAGGGAACAACCCCAGGTTGTGGGTATCTTATAATAGGGTTGAATCTTTGGAGAAGGTTGGCTTCCTCTTGATGGATCACCTAAACTAAAGCTATTGCAGGGAAAAGGGTTAAAAAGGGGGAAAGGGATACTAAGAAAGTTAACCAGGTGATGCACCAAATAAAAATAGGAACTCCCATAACCTTGAACCCATACTAGATCTATATAAGACAATGATAGCTCACACAACCTCACAATCTAGCTTAGTGCATAAGTGTTTCATGGACTAGGTTCAAGTAGAACACTAATCTAGACCTATAATATATTGAAAACACCCTAAAGGAGGTCAAAAAGGAGTAAAATGGATGAGCAATATTCTCCTTCATAATGGCATCTTTAAAAACTCACTAAACACTAATCCAAGGCAAGAGACAAGTAAAATTATTACATTAGGAGGTAGTTTTTACAAATGCTTGATAGGGTTTAGCCTAATCAAGATGAGCATATTTTGCAATATCTCAGAGAGTACCCTACACTTAAAAATCAAAGATTCCTTATGAGATTATAAAATCTAAGAGAGAGTGAGAGATTTGTGGAATAAGATGGAAGATAAATAGAAAGGGCAAAGAGAGAGGGACATGCCATTCGAGATCATTAAATGAGCTACCACATTTTTATGAATGTTCTTTCATCTTTTTCAAATTAGCATCAGTTCTCTATTGATAAGTTAACTTTTTATTTGTCTCAATAGCCCCCAAATCTCCTCATTGGTCAAGTAACACACTAGAAGATAAGATTTTTCCAAAGGTGATGAGTCATGATTTTACTATGGAAGAAAACCCTTAGACACCATAAAAATCTATTACTGCTATAACTACTTTCTCTAACCACTAGATCTTCATCATGGGATTATATGCCATCTTCTACTTTATTTCATCATAAGGACAAAATCCTCATATCTTTAGAATTGATAGATCCATGTTTAAGTCTGCTTTTATCAGTTGTAGGTACCTATTTTGAGGATATAACTTTGTCTAAAGCTGAGACATTTAAACATGTCCTTACTCCAACCTGAACATAGGTCTTTTCTATAGATTTAAAACCAATCCAATTATTGGTTTTCCTACAGTTATCATCCATGAAGAGCATACAAACTACATAGCATCATTCTTGAACTATATTATGTCTAAAAAAACTTATTCTACATCTAAACTTTGTGGGAATCAAGAATCCACTATACATAAGGATCTCCTTTCATGAAATGACATTGAAACCATAAGAAAATTGAGTCTGCATGCATTGGATCCTCCAAAAGAGGTCTCAAATGAGATTTAATGGAATCCTTTGAAATATTTGCCTTAGTTTGACCTTAGGTCACAATTGTTCTTTATTTAAGTCTCCTAGCTTAGACTTTTAATGTTGGCCATTGATCTTCAACCGGTCCTTCCAGATTATGACATTTAGCAACTCTACATCAATCTTTAGGATCCTACTATTAGTTTCAATGATTCTTGTACTTTTGCCACATGGTAGCCTCACATTCATTCCTTAGGAATATTGACTCTTTGACCTTATGTGCATCATCAATTTGACTTTACATGGATTACACGTGCTCTATTGATTTATCTATCATTTGTCATGGTCTTGACACTTGGCAGCTTCTCATTTGATTTTGGGACTTGCTGACTTGTTGACCTTTTCTTCATTGTTAATCTACTTTGGTATAATGGATCACATACCATCAATCATCTTGGACATACTATCTTAATTAGTCACCACACGCCACTAGATTTTCATTTAGGTACCTAAGATCTTAACACTTTTTAGCCCCACACTTATCCTTATGAATATTTAAATTCAAATGTTTATTTATCACACTTTAATATTGATGTCCATGCACATGTCTCACTCTACTTTTACAAATTTGGATGCTTATATCTTGAGATAGAAAACTCATCAAGACATGAAATTTATAGAGGATGATCTTGACACTAAACACATCATTTTCATGAGTTTCTTTCATCTTGAGAGGATTTTATCATACTTATAAAATGTAAAATCAAATTGACTTATTTATTCCTACATGATGTGTTATGATGGCCTAATTCTTCTAGCTTGTTTTTAAATAATTGCTTGGATTTCTAAGGCTTAGATTAACTTTTAAGGCTTGTGTAAACCTACTATGATCACCTTGGAAACCTATTTTCTCAAAATTTTGACAAATCACACTTTAAGTTTACTTGAAGTGTTTCAAAGGCTTTTTATCATCTTTAGACCACTCAATCCATCCAAAACTCTATTCAGCTCATCCATTTAGGAAGAAACTTTTTATGTAGGCCAAAATTGACCAGCAAGTACTTGTTTGAGATTTAAGGGAAGTTTTATAAGGTGAAATTATGAGGTCACTAGAATTTTGTGGAGATATGATGAGAGGATTGTGGAACAGTTTGGCCACTCCATGGTCATTGTCTGTGAAGTCATCTTCTGGGTAAGAAGGTCCCTGAGCATTAAATGGAGGGGGAAATTAGTGATCTCATCAATTAGAGGAATAGTGTGATCACAAGGTAAAAATGAGGAATCCACTCTTAGATATAAGGAGGTAGTTTAGTAATGTTTCAAGTATGTTAAAAGCCATTAGGTTCATCATCATCTGAATCAGTGAGAGTGACTTGTAATTCTGGATTGATGTTCATGAATTTAGGCAAGGGATCACTATTGATGGTATGGATGGTATGAATGAAATATTGAGATTTTAGATTGAGAAATTGAATACTCCAAGGGTTAGAATCAGCCTCATGCTTATATCATTTTTTGTTATGTAGGAATTTGATGCATTAGCACTAGAGATGGTGATGGCCCTCATTTATGAGTCCAAGGGTGACTGAGGAGTATGTTATAAGAATAGGGGTAAATTAAGGACCATAAGTTTATTTTGGACTATCTTAGGTATGATTTTGAGAAGAATCCAAATACAACCAAGTGGATTTTGATTAGTTTTATCAAATCCATGACAAGTAAGATAGGTTTGCTTGAGATGATCCTTATTATAGCCAAATTTTTGGATAATCGATAAAGATGTTACTTTAATACCAAACCCTTCATCAACTAAAACTTTACGAATAAGGGTAATATTAATGGCTATTTTAATGAATAGTGGTGTATTATTGATGTACAAAAGGATTCTATCATTAATCATGTCCTCTTCAAGAAATTCAATAGATGGTTTGAAATAAGGACACATAGATTCAATGGTATGCATGTCAGTGGGTTAAGGCTCCATAAGGAGTGGTTATTCATCTATAGAGGATGGATCTTTAATTTCTTATAATTATTGCATAAAGAACTTGCGATGATAAGGGGAAGTAAAAACTAACTCCATCAGTGGAATATTACAAGGCATTGAGTTAAATTTTTCAAGGAAGTTTCAATGAGATTTATAAGAAGAACCAGTGTGAGGTTTAGAAGGTAAGGTAGATTTGGAAGGAATGGAAGTTGTTTGGGGTTCACAAGAAGGAGGTGGTTTCTCATTAGTTTTTGAAGCTAACTGAGTGGTTCTAGTATCTTTGAGAAGTTTTTCTTCCAAATACAGTTTCTTAGGTTTTGGGATAGGATCTTTGTGAGCTAGTATGTGACAATAATTGACCTTAGTAGCATTAAAATATTGAGAATTGTTATAGTATTAGTCATATTCAGCATCAATTACACAAACATAATTGTTATTCTACTAATGATTAAATGTGGAAAAAGAGTTTTGGTTATTAGAAGAAGAAGCTTTGGGAGCTTGTCATTTTTGAGAAGTAGTGTTGTACTCTTGATGATGGAGTTGGATTCTGAATTCATGATTGAAGGAATCACCAAGCATGTAGGAGACAAAAAATTTAGTAATCCCTCAATAAGCTTCATGGGAATGACCAATGTCAGTGTGGAACCAAAAAAATTGATTAATGTCATACCATTTAGGAGGATTATTAGGATAAGTAAACGGTTTAGAGGGTGGTAAGAATAATTTCATTTGTTGCATAGTCAGTGGTATCTGAGAAGATGGGGGATTGTCATATTTATAAAATCCTAATTTTTTTAAGGAGTATTTCTAGTGATTTCATTGGTAGATATTTGAAAATATCCTTTAATTAATTTGGTATTAGGTTTGAATTTCTTCATGAGGAAGTATTGATGTTTGGCTTGGTCGAGATCTCTGTTAAGCATTTGGGGAGCAAAAGTTCAAACCCTATATTAAAGTGAAGGAGTTAAAGTGGTTATAAAGAGTTTAAATAAATTATCATCAGTCATGTTATGGTCATGTTTATGGTCTAGATATTTGCATAAATTGATAAAATCATGAGCTAATTTGGTAAGAGATTATTTAGCATTGATGAAATGGCTAAGGCAATTTTTGGGAAGGTCATTATGTTGAAACTCTTTAACTCGTCAAGTTTTCAAATGTAATTTTAGGTAAGTTGGTTGTACCATTCCAATACATCACCAGTGAAGGTTTCAACTAGAAGTTTAGTTGTGACAAAAGTATTAGTTTGGATCCACTCTTTATAAATATTATTGAATGATTTAAGAAAAGATGCAGGGTTTTTAGTCCCATCATACGTGATGGTTGGAGATATTTTACCAATATCAATGGACATAATGAAAGGATCTAAAGGTTAAAATTTTTTATATTTTAAAGTATTTTCTTATTCATGATAGGTTGAGGAATAACATTCCCAAAGGCATCTCTAAGAGGTGGAGGAATAAAATTGGCATTGACTTAAGGGTTAATAATCGAAGGTTGATTAGACATATTTATCAAATGATAATGCAATTTCATCATTTTAGAGGTGTTCTAAGTTTGAATTATGTTCATTTGTTGTATGAATTGTGTAAGAATTTGATTCATATCAATTGGTGGGTTGGTGTTTATATGAGAACTCCTTGAATTGGGATTAGGGGGAGGGTTGGTGGAAGGTGGATTACCAATGGGATTGTTGGATAGACTTGTGTCAATTGTTTCCACATTATGTTGAAAATATTGAATATGAGAATTATATTGATAGGTACAAAAAGGATTGGATCTACCTACTTCATCTTGGGGTGTGATTTGAATCATGTTACAATCCATAGATGAAGGAGGGGAAGAGGTGCTCTAAGAGTGAGGGTTATCTTGGGAGGTAAATAAAGGGAGAAATGAATACCCCATAGAGTGTATAAATGGATTTAAGTTATCCAAGAATATTTTAATAAGAGTATCTAAATCATAGCAAGGTGATAGAAAAATCATCCTCAATAATATAGTAACATCATAATATAATCCATTTGAAAAACATGATGTTTTGAATAAAATGAACAAAATAATAAGGAATGAGAAATAGAGAAGGGATTTGATAAGATTACAAAGTCAACTAGGTTGACTTAGTACTACCATAAAATAAGAAGAAGAGTACAAAGTTGACCAAGTTGACTTAGTACTGCTATGAAGGGGATGAAAGGAGTATAGAGTCCATTAGGTCAATCTAGTATTACTGGTAGGGGAAAAGGATAGTCTATATGAGACTATGTTAGATAGAATGATAGTAAGTTAAACACAAGGAAAGATTTTGTAATGTAATTTTAAAAAGAAGTGAAAATAAAAGCACAAACAATCAAATCAATGAGAATGTTCCAATTGGAACACAACACAAAACCTTACACCAATGATGGCCAATGCAAGTTTTTGTAATACAACATATAATGATCAGAGAGAAAGTAGTTGACTAAAAATTAAATGCTAACTAAATGGTCATATTGAGTGTTTTTAGATTATTATAAAGTGTTATTTTAAGTGTGATAGGAAATTTTCCTACAAATAGGCAAGTAAAAAACAATCTATGGATGTTTCAAGATGTTTAGGATGAAAGGGATATATGTTGGTAATGGTACTAGCTTGGTATTAAGGATTACCCCTTCACTCCACAATCCTACAATGATAAGGGTATTGGTTGCTTTTCCAATATATACCATTAACATGTGGTTACACTTGGCTAAAAAACTTAGTCTTCCCCCTTAGTCATGAAATCCAAGTAGGTAGGCCTCAGGAAGATAAATGTTAAATGTGTTTTAAAATTTGTGTGATTTGGTAGTGTGTGAAAAAAAAGGAAAATAGTGAAACTAAATGGTATATTGAAAAAGGAACCTAATTGGGATATGTGAGCTACTCTAAACATGCAAATAACTAAAACTAAAAGTGTGAATTAATTATTAGCATATAGTTGTTAATTTCCAAATTAAGAATGGTACAGAGTCAATTTAGACAAAAATGTATGTAAACATTATAGGATAGAGTTGACAATGTCTCTATTTTATATAGAAGCAAGAGTCTTTAAGAACTAAGTTGACCAAGTCGACTGAGTTTTCTGTAGGATCACAATTTTGAAGATTGCAAACATGAACAAAATAGAACTATAATGAAATATTGAATTGAAAGAGAGATAAATAAAGGAACCTTGATAGGTTAGAATATGATAAGGATTTCAAATTTTTTTATTGAATTACTTTGAATTTTACTTACAATTTCTTCCAGATATGTTGACTGAGTCAACCTAGTTTTGTGAAACCCTATTTGTTGAAACATGTTAAGATTACTAAGTCAACCTGTTTGATTTAGTTTGTTATTTGCATGTTGACTGTAAGACTAAGTTGACCTGTTATACCTAGTTTTTTATTTGTAATTAAATAATAATAATTTGTCAACCTATTAAATCTAGTAACATATATTTGATGAAGACCTGCACAAAAATAATATATTCATTTTGATGCGACTATGTGTTAAACCTGCACATAGAATTTAGAACTATATTAGCCTAGTAGACCTAGTATCAAAAATATAAAAAATAATAAAATGATAAAAATGAAAATCATGAAAGAAAACCTACAAGTTTTAGACTCACATTGGGTTCACCATAATGTATGCAATGGGAAATGCATCAGATCTACAAATCAATCCTAGTTCAAAGAAGATAGATCCTACTTACACTTTTGATTGGGGATACATTAGATAATCAAAGTCATGACCAATATGGATATTTTAAACCTAATTAATGGATATCTTACCATAATAAATTCACTTTGGAGGGTTACAAATCCTCTAGTAAAGCATAACTATGTAATAACCCTAATTAGGTCCTATATATTCATATTCACTATACTAATAACGAGTAAAGGAAGAGTCTAATCTAGTGTTCACCAAAGCATGTGGCACAACATGGGGGTTAGTAAACATAAAATTAAATATGTATAAGAGAATCATAATTAAGCTATGTATAGGTAAAAAATTAGTGCATGGAGATAAAATATTATTCAAAATCCATTAATGTTACTTTTATCTACTAATGAGAGTAGTAAAGGTAGAGATACTTAGTTGTAAGATGAACCCATTGAGATTCAATCTCTCCCTTAGAAAAAGGTGATTTGAAAGAGGTTTTTTTGGTTTTTAAGGATCACTAATAAATTCCAAAGCATCCAAGTCTTCTCTACAAGACTAGATTCTTCTCCAAGTAAAAACCCTAAGCTAAGATTCCTCAAATAGAATGGTGAAGAACAGATTGTAAAGAAGCATAAATTAATAATAACTATTTCCTACTCTATAATAATGTAAAAATGGATGTGTTTATATAGGTATATCTAACCCTAAACCCTTATAAAAATTTTGATCAACAAGGTCGACCTGGTTGACCTAGTGTCACAATTGATAAATATAAACTACATCAGTTAGGGGATGACCTAGTCCCTAATAAGTTTTTTCAATAAGAATACAAGTTTGATGTGGCTAAAATAGTCATGTAAACTTCCAAAAATGGGTTTAGGTTATGGAAAGGGCTAATGAAGGTGGCAACTGACTAGAGGAGTGTGTAAATAGGAGGCAAAGCTTAGGGGAATGGTTTTTAGGATCTGGTTAGATTGGTAATAAGTGAAAATGAAGGAAAACAATCCTAAAAAGCACCAATGGTCTACCCACCCCTTTCTCATTGCACCATTTAGGGGGTGAACTCAGAGAGATTGAGATTTGATAATTTCTTGCAAGATAAAAAGCATCAATAATTGATAAAGTTTGAAAATATTATGTGTATATTGTAGGTTGTTATGTTTCTTAGTTAAAAATATAAAAAGGTGGCCAAACAATGTGAAACAAGATAAAACTAAAAAGTGGAACTTCAATTGAAACTATGAGATTTACTTCTTCTTTGAAACATTATCTATACTCAAGAAAGATCTAGCTACTTCCAGTTAGCAATACTCTACTAGCATCTTTATCTCAAGATGAGACAAATCTTTAAGTTTAGAAAAGTGTTAGTAGGGAGGTTAGAATTATAATTTGCATACATTTTTGTAAGACAAATAAGAAAAAAGTGTAATACATACCATATTTTATATAAAATATGGTCTCATGAAGGATGATGAATCCTATGAAAGTTTAATCATTCCTTCAATCCTTGAACTGAAAGTTCACAAAGACGAAGAGTCATAGTCTCTTTGAAGCATTGTATAATTAATTTTGTAAAATAATTGGGTTAGAAAGTAATAGAGATTAATAAATGATAATATCCAATTCATTAATCTAGTTTTAAGGGTATGTTATATGTGTATAACTTATATTTTAATTAATTGTATATTCTTTATGAATGAGTTTATTCTTGCATATTATTTATCTCTTAATACTTTAAAATATAAACTATTGATAAGAACATATACATTAATTCCAAAAATAAAAATCCTTATATAATAAATCCATCATGATTATTTGTATCCATGATTATAATAATTTAAAGTCCCATTTTAACATTCAGAGACTAAAACAACCTTATGTCCTGATGGGTGATTCTAGGTCCACTACTAACACATGAAATGATGCATGTTTAGTCCACTCAATAACCTCCTATCATAGGAATTTTTTGAATGAGTGGTCTCTAAAATATGATTAATATGATGGTGGTGATGTATATCTAGGAGACAACTTAATGTACCAAATTTTAGGAAGATGAATAATGAAGTTGAGATTTAGATATGGGAGGATCAAGAGCCTCCCATGCATTTTTCACATTCCAAGCCTTATAATGAATTTATTATTTATAATAAATATTAGTGAAGTTAGATTTTAGGTCTCATTCAAAAAACACAGTGTAAAATGTTATGCAAAGACATGGTAATTATAAGGGGAGTGCACATATGTACTTTATTATGACTTGATGTGACTATTGTAAGTAGTGCATGTAATAGATATATAACTCTAGACCCTAACATTGAAATAATAACATAATCATTTCCTCTGATAGATGGTCTAATTCTTTGACATCATGGGATAGGCCATATCAGTGAGAAATGTCTATACATGATTTTAACTATATATTCCAAAAGGGATGTAAAATTATCCCTTAAATTTTGACTTATCTGAACATTGGGTCTATGGAAATCAGAGTTAGTTAAAGTTACCCACAGGTGTTACATAGTAAAGTGATATCTTACAAGTCATCACATATATGTATTTATACTAATAGACATCCCATCACTAATTAGGTCCTTATATGTTACTTTTTGAGATGACTACACTTGAAAGACCTAAATACAATTCATTCTTGAGAAATCTAAAATCCTCAAGAAATTCAAGGACTTCAAAGTCCTTTTAGAGAAATAGATAAATAAGAATATCAAGGTGTCGTGCACATATAATGGGGGTGAGAACTAATCCAAGGAGTTTGAAAATTTATATAAGTATATTGGTATTCAAGTATATAATATGACTCCATACACCTCACAACATATTAGAGTCACAGAGTAGATAAATTGGGCACTAATGGACAAAGCCTAGAGCATGATTAGTGGTGCACATTTTGAATAGAAATTTTGGGTTGAAGAAGTGGCTACTACTTATTACTTAGTTAAATAATTTAAAAACATCAATGTTTATTGACAAGACTTTTTAAGAAGCATGGATTTGTAAAAATCCATGTTTGAAACATTTTTTTCATATTTTTTTTATGATGCATATTCACATATCTAAAAGGAAAAGAAAATTTATCTTGACTATAAGTCTATAAAGTGAATTTTCATTGAGTATGGGAGTGGTTTCAAAGGGTAAAAACTTTGGAAACCCAAGATGAAAAAGGAAGTTTATCACTAGAATGTAGTCTTCATGGATGTGCACAAGTTTATTATGCACAAATAAGCAAAGAAGCATCTAAAAGAAGAAATAAATAAGATACAATTTAATGTATAATGTGGATTTATGGTGTCTTAGTATGGTGTGATGGGTGATGAGTCATAAGATTCATAATAAAATGAGGATCTAGATACTCCTACTCTAAGGAGATCATAATGGGTGTGTATAATTCCTAAAATTTATAGTTCACTGGACTTCATTCTACATGCATGTTATTATTAATTGATAGAAATGAACCCAAGATAGTGAAATAAGCTCTAAGTTTCATAGAAAGAAACATTTGGAAGAAAACTATGAAGGAGAATATGGATTCTCTTGATAAGAATGAGACTTTGGAACTGGTGAAGATACCTCCTGGATAAAAACATGTAAGCTAAAACTAGAATTAAAAAAAGAAGCATAGTTCAAAAGGAAATATGGAGAGGTACAAGGCTCATCGATGGAAAAATGATTCACTAAAATTTATGTAATTGACTTTGGTGAGACTTTTTCTCCAGTTACAAAGTTGACTTCAATCAGATTTATTTTAGTTATTTTTTTGCATTTGATATATAAATAAGGTATATGGATTTGAAGAAAACATTTCTACATAATAATATTGAATAATAAATCTACATATCATAGCCTAATGGATTCAAAGTGAAAGGGAGAGATGAATTGGTCTACAAACTGAATAACTTATTGTATGGTTTGAAAAAATCACCCATTATGGGGAACCATAAGTTTTAAAATCATGTGGTTGGACTTGGGAATGCATGTAGCAATGTTTATCCTTGTTTCTACTACAAGGAAGAGGGTGATCACGTTTTCATTAGAGTCCTCTATGTGGATGACATGCTGCTAATTAAAAATAACATAGACATGATCAAGTAGGAAAATATCAATTATCTGTGCAGTTTGACATGAAACATATCGATGTTTCAAGGTTCATATTAGGCATGGAAATAAAATGATATCATACAAATATGAAACTCTAATTATAACAAAATAATTACATTGAGACAATTATTATAAGTTTTAGGATACATGATAGCAAACTTGTGTATACCCCTTTTCTAGTTAGTCAAAAGCTATAAACTCCATAATTTCCAAAGACTTAATAGGAGTTATAGGACATGTCTCAAGTTATATATGTGATTGTGGTGGGAATATTGATGTACAAAATATTTTTCACAAGACCTAATATTAAATAAACAATGGGAATAATTATAAAATTCATGTCTAGTCCAAGAAAGGCGCATTTGATGGTGGTGAAGAGATCTTTAGATATCTATGTGGAACATCATATAATGTTGTATATTATCAAGGTACATCTAATGTAAGAAATACTTTCAGTCTATATGGTTTTTGGGATTCTAATTATAAAAGTGATCTTTATTTGCATATGTCTACTAGTGCTTATGTATTCAACCTATTTGGTGGTCTTGTAAGTTGGATGAGAAAATGGTAGGCTAGCGTGGCCATTTCTACTACCAAATTTGGATGTATTATGGATACTCATGAAATCAAAGAAGAAATGTTGGTTCAAAGGTTTTTTTAATATTTTATTTAATAAATAAGCAATAAATATAATGTGTGACAATCAAAGCACAATTTATCTATAAAAAAAACCCTAAATATCATTCTCATACTAATTACATTGATGTAAATTATCATTTTGTGAGGGAAATTATGGAAAAGAGGAATATGTATCAAGAAAAGGTAGACACAAATGAAAAAAAAATCAACTTCATTCACCATGTTAGTGATAATTAAGAAGATATCTTAGTGCAAGAAGGATATGGGCATGACTACCCAAAGTTGTTGAAGGATGTAGAGGAATAATGTTGGAAAAAAATTATGTCTATTGGGTTTATCTTGATTTTATTGACTCACCCAGAAAGTAATGACATAATTTTTCAACAATTATATTAATCTTAAGTGGGAAGGTGATTTTATTCTGCATTTACAAGGTGTTACTCCCTCCTTGAATATGGTTTTGGGGGTTTTTGTGTAATTTTAACTAAAAATCACACCAAAAAAAGAAGTGAAATTTTGAAATGGATAAAGATAAAAATGGAATAATAATGGAGGATGGAGTTGAAGGTGAGAAACCCATGATGAAATAAACTCAAAGGACCACCATAATAAATCATATTTAAATGAAGTGGCTAGAAATTCTTCCTCTCATATAAAAATGGAAGCAGGATTAGTAGATGTAATGGAAATAAAAGGCACTCCTAGAGCCATAAATTTTCCTCAAAAACTAGATTGGTTACACTTGATATGAATTATATAAACACTTTGAGTTTCACACAAACAATAAAAGTGAAAAAAATTAATGGATTCTCTATCTATAAATAGAAATAAAAATTCCATAGAGAAATAGCATAAAAACCCATAAGAATAAAGAATGATCTCACTCACTTATGACTAGAAAAATCAAATTCTCAATTAAATTGTTGTAGTCCAATAACTATGCGTACAACCCCACTAACTGATGGTCACTAATGAAATATCCACTTAGTTTATTTATAATGTTAATTCATTAAATTTTCAACCTAGTGTACATATACTTTGGTAAGGTATCAAAACTGTATATGCACATTAAACTCTTTGAAAGGATAAGGTACTAATGTTTGTGTATATGAAACATTATTTACATAAATGTAAATGATATAAGGTAAAAAAACCTTCATGAAAGGGAATTTTCATTAAGGAAAATTGTGTTAGGAAATCTATGGTTAGTACGCACATGTGATTAATAATTTATGTATGGTAAATTATTAATGTGAGCAATATATTATGTAATTAGTAAAATAGGTTGTTATATGGTTAAGATAATAAAACAACAAAGATTATTTAATTATTATATGGTTGAATTGGTTGAAACCATATTCACATATGGTTTTGATATGGGACAAAGTTGGTTTCCTAATTTATAGGAAACACTCTCCTATATATTTATAATAATATGCTTGATGAAATATAGTGTGAAATATATTATTTTTTGTATGAAACTTGTTTTTCTCTTTAATTTGGTACCAGAGTGGGTGTGTTTATCATAGCATTATAATCATCTCATTGTGATGGAATTTTGAATGTAACCAAGGGAATAGTGTTGTACTCGCTCTTGTGTATGCATTTTCTATTAAATGAGTTTGGAATAGTTTTGATTCCTACACATTGTCTCCTCTATCTTAACTATATATTTAGTGTTGTGAATTCATATCTCTAGTAGTCAAGAGAAGGATTTGGTTACGTATAAATTATTGCAGCTGTCAGAGAAAAGAAAGCATTATTTTTTAACTAGTTTGGGTGTCAAACTCAGTTAAAAATAGCTTTAAGATAATGTAATGAAATCAAATAAAATTAGTATCATTTCAAATCTATAGATCAATATTTTTGATGCATTTAATGATTTTCAAATCAGAGCTCTGGTTCTCAAGTTATCAACAAATCATTGTTGGTCACTTCAACTCAAAATCAGTGGTGAGTTACTTGCCTTCCCATAGTGAATACTAATTAGCTGATTATTTTATTTTATTTTACAAAACTATATTTTAAAAAAATTATTTTTCTATAGTTTTTAATAGCAAATTAAGGGAAAGTAATACATTTTTGGCCAAATTAATATTTTTTGGCACCATTTCTTTGGGCCATTAATGTTTTTGGAATCATCATTTCCTTCTGATTTCAACGAGTGGTCATATGATAAATTTTCTCTCCATCTTGAATTTTTCTTAATCATTAATCCAATTTTAATTAAATTAGGTCTTTTATGGGAAATTTAAACCGTAATAACTTTTTCATGGTAACTCAAAATCGAGTATCATTTTTTACAAAAATGTTTGTTTTTCCATCCCCATCACATTGGTTCTAATTTTTTTTGAAAAATACCAAGTTTGTAAAATAATTTTTTTTTGGCCATCATGTGGGAATTTCCTTGTTATGGGCTTGTGTATACTTTTGAAGATATTTTCAACCCATTTGAGCCTTAGTAATTCATCAATTCCAAAAATAAAAAATTATATTGGATGTATTTTTACATGTACACAACATCAATCTTGTTGGGGTGAATTGTTTAAAATTTTTGAAAGTCAAATCAAATTGAGTTAGCATCATCTAACTGGAGGATGGAGGATACATAGAGTTTTGATTTATTTTAGTGAACTCTCATCAGTTTCCAATGATGAGGCCACACTAGTGATGTGGTGACATATGTATATATGTAGTGTGCTTTCAATTTTTTGTATACTTTTAGTAATGTGTGGTTTGTGGATACTAGAGAATAATTGTATTGGAGAGCAGATGACTATAGATATCCTCTGACTATAGTGATCCTCTAATTTTTATACTTCATTGGAAGATGGTCAGCTAGGTGAATACATTCACTAGCATTGGTGACCATGTATAGTAAGATCCAAGACAACAAGATCCGATCAATAGTATGCAGTATGGTATAATTTGATTTTTAGTGTTCCTATGGAAATTTCACATTGTTGGGGGGAAAATATCTTCAATGTTCCATTTACATTCCATGTTAAATTAGCTAAAGTTAAGGGCAACTTCCATTGGTAGTGGTAGTTTCCTTTATTTTTCAAGATCGAGTGGTAATGATCAATAGTAGTGGCTATAATTGAGAACATTGTGTTCTCATAGATGTAATGTGATATCTTTTCCAGTGAGTTTTATTCTTCAGATTTTTGATTTAAAGTTTATTTCCTATATACATCTCTAATGTATAAGAATAGTGGCAAACAAAAGCATCAATGTAAGTCAGTTCATGGATCTTGAAAGGGTTTGTAGGAGGATCCAAAAAACCACATGAGGTGGATAGTTGATGGGGCCTATTCATGTCAAGATTTGTGGTAAAACTATAAAACCATGGAAGGAGTGAGGCTCTCTTTGTATCAAGGCAATGAGCCAAATAGGGCATGCTATAAGGGGTAAGCATACTGCAAATAAGTGTGTGAATGTTTTTCTACCATGTTCACACTAAGAGGGGAATGTTAGAAAATATATGGTTAGTACTCACATGATGATTAATAACTTACATATGGTAAATTATTAATGTGATTATTATATTATGTAATTAGTAAAATAGGTTGTTATATGGTTGAGATAATAAAAAAACAAAGGTTGTTTTATTATTATATGGGTGAATTGGTTGAAACCATATTCACATATGGTTTTGTTATGGGATGAAGTTGGTTTCCTAATTTATAGGAAACACTTTCCTATATATTTGTAATAATATGCTTGATGAAATATAGTGTGAAATATATTATTTTTTGTATGAAACTTGTTTTGCTCTTTCAAATTGCATAAAGGAAATCAATATTATTTTGGAATCTTATTATACTTTGAATTGAAGATAATTTATCAATCACACATCCAAAAAACTACTTGCAATGAGATCTACTATAGAAACTAAAAGACACACAAAAATCTATAATGTAAACACACAACAAAATTAAAATATACATTTAATGGATGGGATTTTCACAACAAATCCTCATGAGTACTCCCTCATAAATTGGACTTATTCTCAGATCCCTTCCTCAATTATGAATATCTTAACTCAAGTCACTTCAATTACATTAATTAATTTTTTTACAATAAAATTATTTATATAGCCATGTACAAAGGTTATAATAGCTTTGTTACTTCTTACTCACTCTCTTATTTTTTTCTATGCTAGCTATCACTTGCAACTCTTATCCTTATATAAGGAAGGAAGGTGTTTATTTTTTTTTAAATAAATAATAATTTATAACCATAGGATCTCATATTAAAAAAATCAAAATAGAGGCAACAAGGGTGTTATAATGATTAAAACCAAATGATCATAAAATCTAATAATGAAAACATGGTCTAATGGAGTTCTCATATAGTTATAACAACTTCTCATAATTTTTCATGGCTATTTTATTCTATTGAATGAGCTGGAAGATGGTTATAGATGATAACTAGAAGTTTTATAATGTTCTATAAAATGTCCACCTATAGTTGTTATTGTCGGTGGTCTCAGTGATTGGTGTGTGTACCTATGGCTAGCTGATATGGTTGGTTTTAGTTGTTAAGGGTGTTATGTGTCTCCAAAGTCTATCCAATCAAAGGCTATGGATATATCTATTAAATTGGTTGTAGGCTGATACACACAAGAAGCAAATATCTTTTCCATTTCACTTTAGGCATGAAAATATAAACCATTATGAACCCATTAAACTACATTATAAAAATTAGAAATAACACACCTAAAGACTCACTTTACATATATGTGTGTATGTTTATGCAAATGTGTGTGTATATACACACACACACACATTTGCATATACATACACACATATATGTAAAGTGAGTCTTTAGGTGTGCTATTTCTAATTTTTATAATGTAGTTTAATGGGTTCATAATGGTTTATATTTTCATGCCTAAAGTGAAATGGAAAAGATATTTGTTGTGTGTGTGTGTGTGTGTGTGTGTGTGTGTGTGTGTGTGTGTGTGTGTGTGTGTGTGTGTGTGTGTGTGTGTGTGTGTGTGTGTGTGTGTGTGTGTGTGTGTGTGTAAATTTAAATATGCACATGAGTATATGATGGGTCTCTAGAAATGGAAAGTATAACAAAAATGAATAATTTTGGAAAGATTAAATATGCAAATGAGACCATTTTTGGGTCTCATCACACCCCCCAACTTAAATTTTACACTTCTCTTGTGAAAAAAAATCATATTAGGAAGGTCTAGAATAAAGAGACATAATGGGGGCACACATCTTTCTAAATCCATAGTCAATTTCATCCCTTATTGTCTATTGTGGAAGGTATCCCTTGTTCTATTGTAAAGATTCTCATTTTATAACTTTTCATGTTCATTGATTGGCTCTATTCCAATCTAGTGTGGGATAGGATAGCAAAATATAGGCATTATGGACTTCATTACAATACATCTAACCACATTTTATTTTTAAAAAACTCATGAACTTGATAAGTATACCATTTGCATATTTGAAATTATGAATAGAATATGGCTCCCTTTGTTGTAGGTGAGGTGTTAACTCACCCATCTTACTTTATAGGCAACAAGATATTCCTTAAAAATATTATTGGAAATGGAAATGAGATGGTTAATGGATTCCTTTCTAGAGAACTAATTATTGTGTTAAAATTAGCATCATAAATGAGGTTGTCCCATTGCTTAATTATTTTTATAGGGAATAAGAATTTTGATCTCAAGTTTAATGGGGTGGATGTTTCTCCTATAAAATAAGCCTCCATTTCTCACCCTCTTCTCAACTCATTATTTTGATATGATCAATAGGACCTGAGCTTCACATATCCTACTATGACATTGGGGTTCCATTTTTTGTCTAGGGTTATTACCATTTCATGTTGATAAATTTCACCTAGAAAATCCTTATATTCATCTATTCTACCGATATATTCACCATAAAAATCAAAAAGTAAACTTATAAAATATTTCTCCCAAAATATCAATTGACCTATTTGAAATAGAATCCATTTTTCTTGAAGATTTAGTGCATATACCCTATAATGGGGTCTACATTATAATATTTTTATAGATAGTTCACAAATCTTAGGATTGTTTCTTTCTTTCTTAATTATTTATCATTTTTACCATATATTATTTCAAATTTTTGTTTACTTGTATCAATAAGTGGATCTTTTATTATTTCCTTTTATAGGTCTTGAACCAAATCAATTTAAATGTGTCAATAACATCTTGATGTCATATCCTATAAATAAAATTTATATGGGTTTCATCAATTTGTTTTGGCATACTTAGTTGTATAGTAGATGTTGTGGGTTACTTTATAACACTATCAGCTACATATTATTCAAGAATAATGATTTTAGGTTACTTAGGTGAATTGGATACATGTTCCTCAATAATAATTACTTTAGAGGTATGAGGTTCATAGGTTATAGATTCATTTGGTTTTGTTACAGGTTCTTTCAGTTTTGTTGTAGTTTATTTATGGGTTGACTGTAGGTTCTTGTGGTTTTTATGCAATTTATATTTCCTCTTTTATTGTTTATTACTCTTATGTTTCCACTTGAGATAGTATGTCAAATCCACTTGTTTCTTGTTTCCATCTCCTAAATTATTTCCCTTATAAGCTTTATTTCTTTATATGCAAGCAAGACATTTTCATAATCATTCAATTCTAGGCTAGGAGGGGTAGGGGTTTGTTATTTTTCTTCCTATACTACTACAAATTATTCCTTGTCTACATATTGAATTTCCTCTTTGGATATAGGATCCTCATTTATTTTATACCCTAAGCTCTCACTCATTTCCTCCTCGCTATTGTCTTCCCATGTTTAGTCTTTACTTGTTCTTAAACTTTCTTCTTCATAAATTATTTTTTTAATCCTAAATTCGATATGGGGGTATCATACCTTGGTGGTATAATAGGGTTAAGAATATAAAAATGATAATGTAAAATGTTGATAATTATATCTACAACAGTCTAATTAAATTCTAAATTCATTTATAATCATGCATTATATTTATTATGCTGAGTATTGGCTAAACATAGAAAGTACAACTAAGTTATGCATGGAAATAGGTAGAAAGTATTATGGAAGATGATTCAAAAGTAATCCAATTCAAATTTAAGTCATGGACTATTTCTCCTCATGAAATGGAAAACCATAGTTATGTCATTCCAACATTAGGTCTCTTGGGTTTATCTTGGTTTTATTGACTCACCCAGAAAGTAACAACATAATTTTTTAAAAATTATATTTTTTTGATATATAATTGAGGTTTCAAAGGTCCCTCACCCAAAAAAATATTAAACAAAAACACCAACCATTTACCTCGGATGAAAATCCATGAGGGAACATTATTGTCAAAATCAAGCTTAAACAAGCCTCATTCCACCAAGGGGAGAAAACTAGTCCCAAGGCAATCCCAAAAGAGCCCATCAGGACCCCTCTTTCCCTTTTTTGACTTGCTAATGAAGTAACATCAAAGGTGAATCTCAGGCCAACCTCCCTTTCTTATTCTTATGAACTACCATCCATTCATCTAATATACCTAATCTACCAAAACCTCCAAGAGAATAAGTGGGAAGCTCCTCATGGAGAATGCCAATAGAGTCATCCTTACTTGTTGAACCTAAAGTAACCTAAACATTCTCTACCTTAACCACACTTAGCCACTAAATAACTAACATAGATGAACATACAACCTTTGGATTAGGATTCAAATTATTCCCAATGTGAGAGTGATCAGCACAAACATCTAGATCAAGACCCTCCAAATCCTTTTTTGGAGATCTAGTAATACCAATATTCATAGCAAAATGATGAGGGATAGTCGAGGCAACAAAAAGGTGTTCAATAAATACATCCTTCCACCAAGAGGAGGCCACATTATGCTTGACATAATAACATTAAGAGGTTGAATTCTCATGCATAAAACACCTATGGCATCTCAATGGTAGTCCTTTGTAGTGAAGGGATTGTACCCAACATTGATCCTTTACCCTAAGCTCAATATAAGTAGGGAGATCCAAGGATAGATCTAAACAAAAAAGAATCTATGAATAAGTAGTGTGGTAAAATCTAGAGGTAGAGGCATCAATAGCCATAAATTTACCAAGAGAACCACCAATGGCCAAAAGATTAAAATCCACTCAAAACTAGAGTGAAAGGTAAGGCATCTAAACCCAAATTAGCCTGACATAAAAAAATTCCAACAGAGGATTGAAAGATGGAATCTAAGGTTTTAAAAGGACAATATCATGATCCCATAACTAGCGTTTAGCCAAAGCTACCTTGTTATGATCAGCTAAGCTATCAAATAATACATCAAAAAATCCCTTGGCATAAGGATAAATCTCTAAATTTTCTTCCAAGAAGGGTTTCCACAAATTTGAAATCCACTGATGAAGGGAAGGACTGCTTGGCCAAAAACTATCAAATTTAAAAATTAAGCCCTAACATGCAAACCACTCCTCATTTTTAATAACTTTTTACGATGTTCCATCTTTGAAATATATCATTGGGATGTTTCTATCCACTAAAATGGTCTTAATAGGGATGGAAATTACTTGTTCCCTATGTGAAACTGTTTGAGTAAAGGATATGGGCATAGCTTTTCTATCTCCCTCCATGGATATACTAACAAAACCACCATAAATAAAAGGAGGAGAGTATGGACAACCCAAACCATTGGGACTCCTAACATTGATATTTAAAATAGTTTCATGTTCCTATGTAAACCCTATCCCATACCTGGATCACCCCCCAAAACCAACTGATGTAGAGGACACCAAAACCCTAGCTTTTGTAATGACCAGGTTTATAGTGACAAGAGAATATGAGGGTGGAGTAGCTGATTATCTATCAGAATGAACCAACGTAGGAGAATGAGATTTAATGAGGGAGCCCGTAATGGAATAACACACCATAATGTGGGCTCAAAGAGTTAGAAATCTTTTGAATACTCAAATTTGGTAGAGATTTTTCAACAATTATATTAATATTTAGTGGGAAGGTGATTTTCCTTTGCATTTGTGAGGGGTTACTCTCTCCTAGAATATGTATTTTATGGGAGTTTGTGTAATTTTAATCAAAGATCACAAAAATATAAATGAAATTTTTAAATGGATAAAGTTTAAAATGGAATAAGAATGGAGGAAGGAGGTGAAGGTGAGAAACACATGTTGAAATAAACTCAAAGGACCATCAGAATAACTCATTTTTAAATGAAGTCACTATAAATTCTTCCTCTCACATAAAAATGGAAGTAGGATTATCATATGTAATGGAAATATATGGTTTTACTATAGCCATAAATTATCCTCAAAAACTATATCGGGTACACTTTGTATGAATCCCATACAAGGGGATTTCAACACAAAGTCTAGAAACACTTTGAGTTGCACACAACTAAGAAAAGTAAAAAAAATAATGGATTATCTATATATGAAAAATAATACAAACTCCATAAATAAAAAACATCAAAACTCAAAAATATAAAGAATTATCTCACTCACTTATGACTAGAAAAATCAATTCCCCAATTAAACTAACATAGTCCAATCACTATATGTACAACCCACTGACTGATTGTCACTAATGAAGAAACCACTTGGTTTATTGATAATGTTCATTAATTAAATTTTTAACCTGGGATCCATATATTTTGGTAATATATCAACATTTTACATACACACTAGACTCTTTGAAAGGCTAAAGTTCTAATGGTTGTGTATATGAAACATTATTTTCACAAATGTAAATGATAGAAAGTAAACACACTTGAATGAAAGGGAAAATTCATTAATCAAAAGTGTGTAAATGAAATAAATATTGTTTTGGAAACTTATTATACTTTTAACTAAATATAATTTACCAATCACACAAATGAACAACTATTTGTAATGAGATCAACTATAGAAACCAAAAAAACACACCTAAAAATCTGAAATGTAAACACACAACAAAATTGAAAGATATACTTAATAGATGGGATTTTCATAGAAAATCCTCATGAATGGGCCCTCATAAATTGGATTTATTCTCATATACCTTCCTTGATTACAAATATATTAACTCAAGTCACTTCAATTACATTGATTAATTTTGTATCAATAAAATTATTTATATAACAATGTACAAAGCTTACAATAGATATATTACTTCTTACTCACTCTTTTTTTTTTATATGCTAGCTATCATCTACAAATCCTCTCCTTATATAAGGAATACATGTGTTTATTTTATAAAAAAATAAATAATTATTTATAACCATAGGATCTCATATTACAGAAATTAGACTAGAGACAATAAGGGTATTATAATGGTTAAAACCAAATGATCATACAATTTAATAATGAAAATATGGTTTAATGGAGTTCCCATATAGTTATAAAAACTTCTCATAATGTTTCATGTCTATTTTATCCTATTGAATGTGTTGGAAGATGGTTGGAGATGATAATTGGAAGTTTTTTTAAGTTCTATAAAATGTCCACCTATAATTGTTGTTGTAGGTGGTCTCAATTAATTGCTACAGGTTCCTAAAGTTGTGGATATGGGTGGTTTCCAATTGTTTTGGGTGATCTATGTATCCGAATTATATCCAATCAAAGGATATGGATATATATGTCAGAGTGGTTGTAGGTTGTTAAACATAACAAACTAGTATCTTTTCTGTTTCACTTTAAGCATGAAAATATAAACCATTATGAAACCATTAAACTACTATAGAAAACTTATAAATATCACACCTAAAGACTCACTTTACATACACATATATGTATATGTATATGTGTAGACATCCAATTCCTAACACCATTATGTTGAAATTGTCAATCTTACTCAAAATTTGTGAAAATGCACGATTCGGGCCAAAATCACTAAAACATGCTAAATTATTCGAGATTGTCATATAAAAGTGTTGATTTAGGATAATGTATCCCTAAATGGGGAAATTAATTTTATGTGATTATTAAATTTCATCAAATTATTTTGAATCAGATAATGAAAATGCATTTTGGTTCTCTATATCACTCGTTTCTTCTAATTCGAATGCACATGACATGTGCATATGTTATTTTGTGTCAATAACATTCTAAATGGGATAACAATTTGTACACAACTAACATCACCTTCTAATTATTATCCATTCAAATTAAAACCTATTAATATGACACTTTGACTAGTTTGATTAATGAAGTACAATAATTTCTAAATAATTGCATTAAAATTGATTAATCTTAGGTAAATTAAACCAAATTATGAGCTTAAGTAATAATTCCATGGAAATTATTGAATATTTATTTATTGTAAATTTATTCCTATTAATTTCATCATCAAGTGAGGTCATTTTTGGGGTGGAATCCATAATTCATAAATGTAACAAATATCAAGATCATGACTTCCTATGCCTCTTTAATAACCCTTCCTCCCAAATAATTATGAGGATATTTATGGATTTTATATACAAAATTGGATTAATTCATGACCACATATCTTGATCTTGAGATGGATGGTCATGGTTGATCTTAATAAATTTGGAAAATATATAAATAGGAGGCAACTCACTCACATTTTTAAACTTAATTTCTGTAATGTAGGATTCTCTCTACAAGCCATTTGAGTGTAGTTTGATAATGCTTTATTTACAATAGGATAGCTTCATTGATAGGCATATCATTGATTTTAATATCATGAGCCTAGTTTATAGTTGGTTTTCTTGAGATGGAGAAGGGGCTTATTTCTCACCATTATTGAAGACTTGAGCATCAAATCAAGGGGAAAAATATGCTTGGAGTTGAATTTGGATTATGGAAAGCTCTTGGGAAGGTAAATTGTGTTTGATTTCTTTCATTTGATCTTAATTGCCATTTGCACACCCTGTTAAATAGGTTGGCCTAGATTATTAGTTCTTTATGTATTTTTCTTGGATTTCTTGATTAATGCTTGATCTAACCATCTTTGTAATCCATCTCTACATCCTGGCACACATGATGGAATGATGTATCCCTCTCAAATAAGGAAGACATTTTGGCAATCTTAGATTTCCTTAAAAGTCATTAGAAATCCTTTAACATCAATTTGTAGCTTGATTTTTCCATGTTTTTGACATTTTTTTTGATACATAGGCCATATAGTGACCGAAGTCGATTATATGTAACCAACATCAATCAAGGCTAATAGAAATTTATTAGATTGAAGATAAAACATGGATAAAATTTTGCATTTTTGAGCTTTATTCAATGTTGTAGTTATCAATTTAGATTTATAAGTCTCTAGTCTAAACATTTATTCCTTGATCTAGAAGTTTATTTTGGAGATTTTATCCTAACTTGGGCTAACAAAGTTTTTTGTCAAAATCTTTTTTTGCCTAAGGGTCCATAGGTGACCATTATTACTCATTTTCAACTAGTAATGGTTATTTATGACCGATATCAATCTTGATACAATCAAGATTAGTCACTGTTAACTGACATCAATATCTATGTGTAAAAAATAGAGAACTCAAGAGCAAGAATTCCAAACTTTTTGTTTTATTATGAATTTTGCTTCAAATCTAAAGGAAACTCTCTAACTTTTCTTACAGGACCCACATAGAAAAGTGGTTAAGTTAATCATAATTAAGTCTTTAACCTTCTTTTTGGTGTTTAAAAGGATCTTAGATGAGCATGATTTAAATCTTGAACCTTGCCTTTGGTGTTTAAAAGGAACTTAGATGATTTATTTGATTATTTTGTGAATGTTTTTCAATTTTTTTGAAAACTAAGGCCAAGGGGCCAAGAACTTCACTTAACATTTCAATTTGGTGCTTAAAACTTACATTAACTTAAATTTCAAATTTCTTGAAGTGTTGTTTTATGTAAATCATTTATTATTTGTTAGATGGTTTAAAAGGATCCTAGATGAGAAAGATTTAAATCTTGAACCTTCCCTTTGGTGTTTAAGAGGAACTTAGATAGTTTATTTGATTATTTTGTGAATGTTTTTCAAAGTTTTTGAAAACTAAGGCCAAGGGGCCAAGAACTTCACTTAACATTTCAATTTGGTGCTTAAAACTTACATTCACTTAAATTTCAAATTTCTTGAAGTGTTGTTTTATGAAAATCATTTATTATTTGTTAGATTGTTTGAGCAAATGAAGAGTGCATATATGCTCTCCCTCCATCCCCTATAGGGAATTTTGGTGACCAAAATTTCCTTTTCATTGTGTTTGTGCCTTTGTCTAAGGTGTTAAAAGGAAGTTGTCTAGGCTCTCCTCAAAACTCATATGGTTTGGGTGATCTAAAAACAATCTCTAAAGCCTTTTAACTTAGATCATTTTATTTTATGTAATTTGGCTTGTGGGGGGAAGTTCATAGCCTCTTCATGAGTTATTTAGGGAAGTTTTAACCTAGGGATTCATCTCCTGGTATTGACTTCAACCCCTCACCATGGGGGGTATACAAATTTAGGGTGACCCGCTGGGTCATTTGTTTGAGTAGTTCAAAAAACTCCATTATTGGCAATCTAGCTTAGAATGTATGATCAATCAGGACATCACATTATATTGATCAATTAATGGATGTAGTGGTTGTGAAAAGGATAAGACCTTTTCACAATAATTCAATTGACATAGATCTAATTGATATGTTTACATCTCTAGTATTAGCCATGTTTGGGACCATCTAGATGGTCATAACTTCTAAGTTTTAGACAACCCCACTTACCGTGGAGTATTGTTAATGTAGGGTGAGTAACCTAAAGGTTCATATCACCATAAAATCTCTTAGGAGAAGGGGGTGTAAAAAACCCTACCAACTCATGTATTTTTATTTTTAGATTAACAATTAAAATCCTTCTAAGAGCACATATAAAAATATATTTCAATAATACAATGCAACCTTGTCATTATAATGCTTAGGATGATTTACTTAGTTGTATTTGATCTTTTTAGTCTTCACTTACTTGGTCTTGATTTGATTAAAAACTTGATTGTAAACAAATGTCATAACCAAACACATTTTTCCACCATTTCTTGAATAAGGAGACATTACTCTAGTCAAATCCAAATCATATTTGACTTGTTTAAATCATCATCTTAAACATTGTTTTGACTTGTCTAAAAAACATAGTTATGCTACCCATTTAAGTCTAAACCACTTTACAAAATCTTTAAGTCCTTCAATGATAATTCAAATTTGAAATTACATCTTTCTAAGTTCTAAGTTAACATGTTAATTGATTTTACCATTTGCACTTGACTTGAGTTAACTTGGGTTCAATTTCCAATTTGGGTTAAAGGTCATTTATAGACTCATAATCATTTTATCATTGTGAACTTAGGTCATCAAGTGTATCACTCACACTCTAGTTTCTAGAACACATTTTATTATACCTCCTATTACCATGTGGTAGCATTATGTTGTTTGTTTGGTTCTAGTTTTATACTTAGGAATTATTGCATGTTTTCATATCTTGAGTTTCTTGGTTTGTATTATCACCTTCCTAATATGAATGGCTTTTTTATAATTTCATAGTAGCAACTCATCAAAGGTTAACTAGATTTTATGGTATTGATGTATCTCTCAACCTACATTTGGTATAATAGTTTACACTTAGGTCTTTGAGTTATCATACCCTCTTCTAATTTATATTATTTCAACCCTACCTAAGGTTGAGTAATTTTGTGAACACATTATTTTAATTGTGTGGTAATGCACCACCTCTTTTTTATTATAGTCTCTTTATTTCCTTCTCACTTGTTTCAAAAACTTCAAAACACATACCTTCTTTAAACGTTTATAAAAAAAATTCCAAATCTTAAGTAAAATTATAGAAAAATCTTATAGACATGATGCTAAAATGCATTGGTAGTGGGGTATTTTATGGCCCTAGTTATGGTGGACATGAACATTATTATGGTGGACATAAGCACTTTATCTTCTTTGAGGATATCACATCCTTTGAGCCTATTTATTGAAAACCAATATAATCCATGCCAATTTTTGTAAGTTATCCTCATCCTTCCCCTTCGATTTATGCATTGTGCTCGAAGGTTACTATTTTAGGATATCCTCTTATTTGTGTGGCATGCTTAAAGGTTACCATATTAGGTTATCTTTTTTGGTCTTGTGTAAGAGATCAAGCTCCACAACATCTGAAGGTTACTATTTTAGGCTATTCTCCATCAACTTTTGTGAGCAATCAGGGTCTATAGCATGTAAAGGTTACCATTTTAGGACATCTTATTTTGGTTTGCATGAGTAACCAAACTACATAGTGTCCTATAATTATCATTTTAGGCCCATAAAAAGTGTTTATTAAGCCTATTATTGAATAACATCAATGTGATGAACCAGTCATTATTGATCCCTTCTTCAATAGTCTAATTTTTTAATATCCCATTAGTGAACTACAAACCATTATTCATCTTAAACCAGCTATTCCCCATTTTATAAATTGTATGCTGATGTTTGAGAATCAAAAACATTAATTACCTCTTCAAGAACCATATTGTGAAGACCAAAATGTGCTCAAAGTTGATATTTTGTAACCAATTGTAAACGAAGATCATGATGTTATTATTGAAACACCCATTTGTGATGAGTCAACCTGTGATGAGTTACATATTCATATTTAACCTATTTTTAAAGAGCCACATCTCCTTGAAAAGCTAATTTCTATAGAGTTATCTTTTGGTCTTTTTCCACTCATTGAGGAGTCTTCTTTTGATAGACAAGTTTCTATTGAGTCATCCCTCGATTATTTCCCTCTCTTTGAGGGGCTTCACCTAGATGAGCCAATCTATGTTGAACCCTTCTTAGATGAATCAATTTTTATAGAGCCCATTATGCCATCACAGGCCACTACTTGTTTGATACCAAGCATTTAAAAAAAACATCATTATAGAAATAGCCACATTAGATGAAGAATTAATATTGGATTTAGGTTCCCTTTTCAAATGAGCATCAGATTTAGCATCAAAAGCAGAATCACTATCAGCCTCAACAACAAATTTAAAGTCCCTTGACTTAGATTCAACTCTAGAATCAAATTATAGTTGTGGTTTTTACGACATTAGTTACACTTTCCTTGTAGATCAATTTGAATATATTTGTGATCCTTCTACATTTTTTGAGGATGATTACTTCAGAATAGACATAAATTGTCCTAGTATCTTCTACCAGGATTGTGCTACCTTTCATCATTCCATTACCCCCACCCATTATATCCATTATATTGACATTTCACCTCCCACAAACATTGATTGGGATTGATAGAATCATACTTTATTCAACTACATCTATGGTGACACCATTTGCATAATATCAGGGGGACCAAGACCAAATTTATGCGAAAAAGAACAATCTCCTAGTGAAACCTTTTTAGAGGTTATAGGGGATGATTAGAGTTCAATCTCAACATATTTTAGTGAAACCTTTTTGAAGACACTAGAAGACAATCAAAGTCAAATGTTAGCATCTCTTCATGAAACCTTCTCGAAGGCACCAATAGCTGAGCATAAAATTTCTTCATTATTTGACAAAGAAATTATCAATGATCAAATCAGTATACCTTCCAATCTACATCATAATCATATGGTATCTACTCTTAAGATCAAAACAAAAAAAATTGGTGGTCTTATTGTGAGCATATTTAGAAGTCTTTGGCCTTACCATAACCAAAATTATGTCAAATATGGAATCCACAACATTATGTGTGCCTAAAATTCCCGATCTTCATTTGTTTCCTAATCATTATTCATTTCATTATCATCCACCTATTCATTACCCATTTATACCATTTATCCTATGCTTAACATTATTTACCATCCCTAGAAACACTTTCCTTTGTCAAAGCTACAAAGATATCTTATCTAGATGTTTGAAGGAAGTAAAATAAATAATCAACAAGGATCACAACAACATTATTGAAGTCTAAATTTGTAGCAAGTTCTTGATGGAATGGCTATTTTAAAAGGTGTTGGATAGAAATTTTATGATTCATTATTATATTTTTCTCATATGTTGACTAAGATGTGCATCTCCACATCAACAAGAGAAACTATTCAAATAAGGTGTTGGATAGCAATTTTTATATAGTTGATCATGCTAGTTATCTCATATGTTGACTAGGACATGCATCTCCACATCAACAGGAGTACCACAACCATTTATCATTTTCCATTTACCCTACCATTTCATTTACCTTGTCTCTTAGGGATAAACCTATAGACCATTTCCTTATAGGGATCTTATACCATTATGTTCCATTTATCTCATTTTTTGAACTACATTCACTTGAGGTCCTTCAAGACTATGTAAGTAGTGATCAATTTCTATTGAGGTTAGCTTAGTCACCCCTTTGCCATGCTCTTGTTATTTTACAAGCAATTGTTAAGATTGAATGCTCTCACCATTTTTTGAGAAACATAAGCCATGATCTCTCTATTTTATGAGAAAAATCCATCATCACTTAGGGGCAACTTTGTTTCCACTATAGCCACTTATCTTCTAATCATTTTTATTATACCATGTCTTTACTATTGACCAAGGCTTATTTTTAGCCATCTTATTTATCCCCTTTTTTATAATTAGTTCCTTTAGTTCTTCCCACACCTTTTATGAGGGGGTTCTAATCCAATTTCAATATTTTTATAATGTGATGTCGAATGATAGTCTATGGACATAGTGTGACATTTGAACTAGCAAGTTATCTTTCATCTATCATCTTATTTGGTATCACTGATTATAACTACATTTGGGAAAATTAGTATTGTATTTGGTACCCATAATTATAACCTCCTTTGGGAAAATAATAATTATGATTTTATTTCCTAATTATAACCACCTATGGGAAAATTAGGAACAATGCCTTTTTACTGTGCATTGTTGCATCACCTAGTCATTACTATTATCATTTGCCTTACCATTTACATTTATTTATAAACTTGTTGTGAACTGGTCAATTTTTCATCACCTTTTGTGTAGGCATAATCACTATGACTTGATGTCCTAATGGGATAACATAGGTTGTGTTCAATTCATGTAGAGGTCAAATTAGTCCCTCATTTTCATACACTCTCGCCATCTTATGATAATTTTAAGTCGGTGCACTCTCATCATTTCATGTTCACTCTTTAAAGTACCCTCATTATTTTAAAATATGGAACATTTTGTGTCTCTTAATTCTCAATCGATTTGAGATAATTATAAAATTCTAAAAACATTCATAAAATAGTCAAAACTCAAAAACATTTGGTTTTGTTTATTGTTTGTATTTCTTGGTATTTATTTTATTATTTGGTCTTGTTATTTTATTTTGTTTTTCCAAGTACATATTGATGGTCCACATGGATCTTGATTATTTATATCTTGATCTCATGCTATCAAGTTATTCTTACTTGCTTTTTCAACATTCTTGTTCCTAATTGGGTCTAGATTGTTTATATCTTGATTTTAAGTTGGTTTCATTTATGATCTTTTTATTTATCTTTGTTTTTTATTTAAATGTAAATGGTTATAACTCTAGTTTTGGTAGTTCTTACATTATCCTTAGTTATAAAAATTCACATTTGAACTGGCTCAATGCAATTAAAATGACATGTCATTATATGTTACTCATAGTTATGATGCATAATTTCATTTTGCTATAGA